>OX453303.1:33017393-33295232 GCA_949710035.1 Crambus lathoniellus
TTTTCTATAAACAACACGTAGTTCTCTGGTGTGAAAAAAAACATGAAATTTAAGGCAATCGCTTCGCTGCGCTTCACGATCGCCTTATATTCCTATCCTGTCACGTGTTCTACAGGGACTTAAGGCAATCTCACTTTTTGTTTCCTTAATTGTCTGTACTCGTATGTTTAATGCTCTTACTAATAAAAACAAAGTGTATTTTATTCCAGACTTTCTCTGTACTGGCATGCAATATGCTCATCGGCTACGTGAGCATAATGCGTGCGATTACACAACTTCTGTCTGTAATATTACACATTGGTGTCGATTCGGCATACGCCTAACTAAACTAAACTAAAATTAGTCCTGTCACTTTCTATCATTTTTAATTGAAATGGGACCGAAGATCATTGGTTTTGTTTTTGTCTATGACTTCACGACTAACTGTCAAATTTAGTCTTGTTTTACTGTCTACCTAAACACCATGACGAATAAAAAGCCACTAAATTTGACAGCTAGTCGTTAAGTCAAAGACAAAAACAAAACTAATGATCTTTGGTCCCTTTTCAATTAAAAATGATAGAAAGTGACAGGACTAATTTTAGTTTAGTTTAGTTAGGCGTATGCTGAATCGACCACCATTATGTCATTCATTACGCGTCCGGGCGAATGCTCAGCCCGCTGAGCTACAATGTCGTTCTCCGTCTCCGTGAATATCAATAAGCTTCAATTCTTCTAGCTAGTACAGGTGCATCAGGTATTTGGAATAGAACCCTTAATTGAAAATATTTAAATTTTTTATTTCATCATCATCATCATTTCAGACGTACGACGCCCACTGCTGGGCATAGGCCTCCCCCAAGGATCTCCACAACGATCGGTCCTGCGCTGCCCGCATCCAGCGGCTTCCCGCGACCTTGACCAGAGCGTCGGTCCACCTTGTAGGGGGCCTGCCCACGGAACGTCGTCGTCCGGTTCGCGGACGCCATTCAGATTTTTTATTTACTGGAATTTAATTTTAAACAGACGAATTTATTTCTCTCTTTGGTAATTTTCGTTTGAGAAAAGAACTATGATTGATCACATTCCCCTGTCCCGCGAAACTGGCAGTTTATAAAACGGTCGGACGGTTTTGTTTTTCCTACATCTGTCATTTGTTTCCATCATTCATTTTTTCCGTTGGGAAGTTTTTAAATAGCAGTGGAACTTTTACCGTTAATCATTAGATTTTTATTTATTGCTCTTACACTGTATTGTGCTTTTTTGTTTTGTCTTTCTGTTTTTGTTATTTATTGTAGGTAGTTGGTGATACTAAGAAGTTATAAGTAATTGAAATGATACGCAATAGCCTGTTCCGAATAATGAACACATTTTAGACTTTATAAAAGAGCTATTAGCTAAACTCGTAGGCAAACCAAAAGAAAAGCACAGACACCTAGCTCGGAGCTTTCCTTTTCGCTGAATATGTGGCGAAGCATCCTGCCTCTACAAAAGCTACATTATTTTAGAGTACAATAGGCTATATTTGATCTCGATAAACAGGAACAGGAACCACGCGGGTGAAACCGCGGAAAACCACTAGTCTATACATCTATACAAATAAATAAAATTGGAGTGTCTGTTTGTAATATTAAAATAACCGCTTTTTACTACATGCATATGATTATATATACAGTACATATACCAAAATGACATGTTTTACAATTTTTGTCTGTCTGTCTGTCTGTCTGTCTGTTTGTTCCGGCTAATCTCTGAAACGGCTGGACCGATTTTAACGGAACCTTCACTGGCAGGTAGCTATTGTAAGAAGGAGTAACTTAGGCTACTTTTTATCCCGATATTCCCACGGGAACGAGAACCACGCGGGTGAAACCGCGGAGAACCACTAGTTCATAAATATATCTGGATCTAAAGGTATTTAACGAGCGCTCGCGTCCAATCTGCGCGCGTAATGGGCTCGCAAACAATTTCATTCATGACTTCCTCAAGCACAAAGATATTCAAACCCTGCTCCAGAAGGAACGGGTAATCGCTTTTAGGGTTCCAAAGCTCCTTAGAAAGGGCCTTTTCTTCTATAATTATCGCCTGATGTGAACATACACGAAGAGCGTCTTTGCATTACACGAATGAGAAAATTAACTGTCAGTATCTGTCTGAACTTGCTAGTGCTGGTTTTGATTTGCAGAATGTTAACGTTAAAGGTCACAGCAGACTTATCAACTCGGAAAGGGATCGACACCGTATCGCCTTTCGCCACGCCGTCAACCAGGAGTCAACCTAACGTAAGCACTAAGCACGAACCAAACCGGTACCCCAAGTATGAGTTTGGCAAACTGTATTCGCAATCGAAAACTATCGCTCTATCTCTTTCATGTCCTTTGACTGTTTTACCGACATGAGCAGTTCATCCGATAGTTTTCGTTACAGCGCCGGTACGTCGGTCGACTCGGCCACGGATAGGCGACGCCGCGCTTACGGCTCGCAGGTCCCGAGGCGAGGCGATTACGTTACGATTCCGATTAGTGTGCGTTGCAGTAGGTAGTTTCATACAAAGAATACTGAACCGCTCGAGTTGATACGTATACGTTCCGTTTACGAGTTGATAAGTATGCTGTGACCTTAAATAGTTCCAATTAGTAGGAAGTCTTAGCGCAAGGAGTAAAGTTTGTTTCAGAGTAAGCTATGAGTTCTTTAGTTTTTAGGAATTAATTTGTCAGAACGAACGCCCTGCTATCTGTTTCCAAGAATACGGATTCTTCACGCTGCTCTTTCTTCTCGCACTTTCCCTGTTTTTTATGAGTCGGACTAAATGGAGCCGGCATGGCCGTATCGATTCATCGGCGACGCTTACAAATTGTTTTGATTTCAATTTCCTGAGGGTTTGTTATGCAGCACTTCGATGCCGGCAAATTGATATTGATTCCAGCCTGATATTCATTATCTGGGCCATTCTGATTATGAGACACTCTTTTTATTACAATACTAGCGGCCGCCCGTGATTCCCGCTCCCGTAGGAATATCGGGATCAAAAGTATTCTGTCTTATTCCAGTATTCTACCTCTGTTGCAAAATTCATCAAGATCCGTTCAGTAGTTTTTGCGTTGAAGAATAACAAACATCCTCAGAAACTTTCACATTTATAATACTAGAGGCCTCCCGCGGTTTCACCCGCGTGGTTCCCGTTCCCTTGGGAATATCAGGATAAAAAGTATCCTATGTGTTATTCCAGCCTATAATCTATCACTGTTGCAAATTTTATCCAGATCCTTTCAGTAGTTTTTCGTGAAAGAGTATAAGTCCATTCGCTAAGATAGTGTCGCTCTGCCACAATGCCGTGCGGGTGTACCGACACTATCTAACCGAACGGACTTCGCATTTATAATATTTGTAGGATTCCTCACTAGGAGATAATTGACCAATAGGAGTTTAGCTAGTTTAGGCTTGAATTGTGAATATTTAAACTAAAAAAGTAAGGAAATTAAATAGCATATAGAATACTAGCTTTTCCATATTTTCTCCCGTCTGTGTGTATGTGGAATACCATAGCACAGGTGCTAAAGTGACTTACGCCCGAATTCTCGAACGCTAATCATCTTTGAGAGCGTCTCAAACATCATGGCATCTCTTTCATACGTTTGACATTTAAAGTGACAGGGCGATGTGTGAGACACTCCTAAAGATAAGTAGCGTACGAGTATTTGGGCATTAATATGGCGTTGGATGTAAATGTATGTGATGAGTTCAAATCATAAAGTTATAGGTATATTAACTTTATGGTTCAAATATAACTTTATTTTTTTTAAAAGATGTATGAAGAAAAACATTATGTGCCTCAACACGGCATTTATTATGTATAGGGTGTCTCAAAAGTACGTATAGGATTTAAATTTCGCGCTATTTCCGAAATATTCAAGATGGCGGGTTAAAATTTGACATACGTCATCTTGACACATGTAGAATTAATCGTGGAGCGTTTCACAATGAAAGAGCGCATAGAAGTTATACAATGTTTATGTTTATGTTTATGTTTATTTATTGAGAAAATCAACAGCGCATTACATGAGAGTACTTAATGCTAAGTTTATAAAAAATAGTAGGGCCAATAATAGATTTCCCTTCTGAAATCCAAACTTACATAGGTAACTAAACTTAACTATTCATCCTAAGTTTAAATACGTTACATTTTAAATATTTATTCATAAAATTATTTATCGATCTTTTAGTTAATAAAAAAAAGCTTTACGTTGTAAGCAATAAAAAGAAATTACAATTAGTTTTGTTTGAGATGTTAGACATTAGGTACGTAGGTTGTAGAATGACTCACGCTCCGTATTGTTAATGAAGGTCAAAATTATTTTGTGCTTCCTTTTATCTCTCTCGATACTTCAAGCTTAAATTTGCGCTTAGTATTTGCATAAAGATCAATACATGAGAACCTTTTATTATATGCAGTAACTATACGATGTAGAACCGAGTTCTGTAGGTAGTTAGTGCGATGACGAGGAATCTGAAAAAGAGGTGTATGACGAGTGCGGTATTTTGGAGTGCAGTATAATAATCTAGTTATTAAATGCGGGCAGTCCACTGCACTGTTTGCTATGTCGTGTAGAAATGCCATATCTAGTACAACGCGCCTCTGTTCTAGAGTAAGGAGATCATGTTCGGCGCAGCCATCTTCGTATGTGTTGGGGGCTTTACGGGATCGATAATTTAGGTGGTTTATAAAAATTTTTTGAATTCGCTCTAAACGATGTTTATATGTTATATATTGAGGAGACCATATAGGACTGACATACTCTAAGATACTTCTGACGTATGCGGCATAAACTAGTTTTATTACACTTATCTCGTAGAATGGTTTACACACACGAAGCACGAAGCCCAAATTTTTGTACGCCTTTGCGATTACGGTTTCAAAGTGGTCTGATAGGGTCATCTTCGGATCAAACTGCACGAGGTAAGTCTCTTACACTTTGTTTTCTATTGATCATTGTCCCGTTAAAATGGTAATTATGTATTATGGGATTCGTTTTTCGTGTGAACGTTATACATTCACATTTACCTGCATTAACTGTTATTTTATTTTTATTATAATACTGAGATAGACGGTCGAGATCTTCTTGTATTAATATGCAATCTTCAACAGAATTGATTTTTCGGTATATTTTCTTGTCATCAGCATACAAAAGAAAATATGAATTTTTTAAGCAGGAATGTATATCGTAAAGGTAGACGTTGTAGAAAAGGGGACCCAAATGTGACCCCTGAGGTACCCCTGTGGGAATATTAACACAGTTTGATCTGTAACCACCCATTACAACTATTTGTGAGCGATTGGACAGGTACGATTGAACCCAGCGGAGCAAATCCCCGTGTATGCCCAGTGCACTTAGCTTGTTGAGCAGGATCACGTGGTCAACACGATCAAAAGCTTTCTCAAAATCAGTGTAGACCACGTCAACCTGCCCCCCATGTTCCATATTTTCTAGTACATAAGTGGAGAAACATGCTAGGTTGGTAACTGTAGAACGCCCTTTCATAAAGCCGTGCTGTTGCGCGGGAATTGACCGAGATAAGGTCGAATATATCGCATTATATACCACTTTCTCCAGAAGTTTTGCTGCAGCACACAGTATGGATATACCCCTATAATTTTTAACGTCCATCCGCGACCCTTTCTTGTGTACAGGCACCATATGAGCGCACTTCCACCTTTGCGGAAAAATACCCTCGTTCAAAGAACGATTATATAGTAGGGACAAAGGCAGAGCAAGTGATTTGGCACACCGTGACCAGAATATGGCTGGTAAGCCATCACAACCCGCACCTTTGTTAGTGTTTAAGGATTTTAACATTTTTTCCACGGCTGATACAGTTGTTTGAATATTGGATACCACATCGGTACACAATGACTGTTCCTGTATAGGGTTAGAACTTCCACTAGGATCCCCAAAAACACTCTGAAAAAACGTACTAAATGCATTACATATGTCTTCCCCATGTGTATACTCTACGCCCTCTAAATTTACTTTCCTAGGATAAGCAGATCCTCCGCGTACAGCCTTAACGAAAGTCCAGAAAGCTTTCGGGTTTTCTTTAATATTATTTTGGCAATTCGTCGTAAATCGTTTAAAACAATCATTTTGTACACGGCGTTCCCGTGACCGCAGGAGGGAAAACTCATCATAGTCTAATCTGTTACCATATTTTTTCCAGCGTGAATGAGCCTTAGTTTTTTCTTTTATAATTTTTATTAACGCAGGCGAGTACCATAAAGGGTATGTTCGTTTACCATTGAAGCGACAAAATGGAACATATAAATCCACACATAAGTTTATAACATCATACATTTTATCAATGGCCTCGTCAATAGTGCCGGTACACAAGAAAGATCGCCAATCCTGTCTAAGAAAGTAGTTATTAATACTCTTATAACAAGCTTTTTTAAAATTTCGTCTGGGTGTCGAAACCTCTTCTAAAGGAGTTATGTTTAAATCTAACACTGTAAAACAAAATGGCGGATGTGCACGGTCTTCCTTAAGAAGTGGCATGGCAGATGATGTTATGTTTATGGGGAGGTTAGAAAATACAAGATCCAATGTATTGCCTGCATGGTTCTTCAGAATGTTGTATTGGTTCAAACCTTGAAAAATTAGCGTTTCGATTAATTGTGTACCCGCCTCTTGAATCTCAACTGATCCACATTTTAAAACCGAATAGCCATTATGACTCCATGTAAAACACGGCAAGTTAAAGTCACCAATAAAAATGTAATTATCCCTAGGACATAACTCAACAATACGTTTGAATATTTTATTAGTCGTATTTAAATCAGATGTTGTTTGCCGTTGATTAGGAGGTATATATACCGCGCACAAATGTAAGCTGGCAGTGGAGGTACAGGCACGTGATGGTATAGTAACCCATAATAGCTCAGTGGGATCAGAAGGGCCAGGGTCGCGGGCTACTGCTCCGAGCGAGCGCCGTGTCAATATGAGCACTCCACCACCCCTAGTTTTACCACAGGCACCTAGATTTCGGTCCGCTCGGAACACGTCATACCTATCATCACAAAGCTCACCATCGAGAATACCGCTGTGCAACCACCACCAAATATTTAACGAAAATTCACGATCAATTACAAACACTCGTCGAGAGAGAAAGAGAGAGAAAAATCTCGTAATTTCAAGAAGAGGTGATATCAAATGGCCACCGAGATCTTGCAATCTGATGCCACTGGATTTCTTTCTTTGGGGCTACGTCAAAGATAAAGTCTACGCCAACGATCCACAAAACATAGTCAATATAGACAAAATATTCGCAGAGTTATTGGTGAAATAAGTAGCGAAATGTGTTAAATTAGCAGCGAAATGTCTGAAAGTATCATGAAAAACTTGCAAACAGCAAAAATGCCCGTGGCGGCCATTTAGCTCATATTCTATTTAGATAAAATTGAACAAGTCTCTTCTTTAAAATAGAATAAAACTACGAAGAAATTCCAATCCATTCGCGTTTTATTGAGACAAATCATCCTTTACCTACTTTTGGGACACCCGTTTAGTTCATTATGTTTTTTTTTATATAGTATGGGCTAGCTCTTGACGTTTCGGCTGTGTTGCTACAGCCGTAGTCACAAGCAGTCTGATTGTCGTCAAGCTGTAAGTACATATGTACTAAATAAATGCCGCGTGGAGTCCCGTTACTCTTGTTTATAATTATACTAAAACGAGAAAGTTTAATGTCTTATTAAACAATGTGCCTGACTAGATATTGAACCCAGAACTAAACCAAGTTGGCTATCCACTGCACCGTTAGATAACTAATTATAATATTACTAATTAATCGCAATGCATCTATACATTTTCATATTTTATTTAGTCTACTGTTGACCATTCCCAAAACAAGCAAATACAATTTATTACAACAGACTATGTACTAAAATGTGTAAATGTGAGATTGTAATGGCGGCCATTGTAACGGATTTACTGAATCATATAAACACAAGTGTAGCACAAATTGAGTCATATTTTATGCAGGAACACGCAAGAAACACGAATGACTGTAAGGGTCTAGTGGTCTCGGCGATATCGAAGTACTCGTATCATGTCTGCAGATCAAAATAAGAGGCTCTCTGTAACGTTAAAATTATGGGCAACGAAGTATGAAAAGGGTTACAATTTCTAGGCGGCGAACAAATACGACGTCATGAAGCAGAATCGATCGCGGTAATTCTATGACGCATTAATCAAGTGTACGTGCAGTTGAAGTGCAGTTGACGTGCAAATCCGTTTTTGATAACGCGCGGCTTTGACCGTGCGACAACGTTTTCTGTTCCGGTGATAATCTTTGGAACTAAAACAGTTTTCATACGACAGTCTATTTTGACAGCTAATTTCGTATTGCAAGTGGTTCCTCTGTCACGTATGTCACCGGATTAGACAGCGTTGTAGGACTATAGGTTTGCGTGACGTGTGCGTCGTTATGTCATTACGGCAATACGAAGTCAAACGTCAAGACCCAAACGCGATGAAGACGCGCTGCATAGAATTACGGCGATTGGCCCGCTGGTGTAAGTACCTGATCGCAGGCACCAAGATTTTAGTAGATGGTCTTCTTATAGCTGTACACCCACTATCGAGGGTTACCTCATCCACAAAATTGACATTGATGTCAACTACGAATGACATAAATTAACTAAAATTATTAATTAAATTTTCTGCTCAATGTCAATATTCTTGTTATTGCTGCTGAAACTAAAAGCTATAGGATACTCAAAAACATCCTTAAGCAAGTCGTTTGAGACAACCTTCAATACAATCCAAAAGACACTTGCTATAAACCTCTAGAACGCATAAAGAGAGCGATAACAGTTTCCCCAATAAACAACGAGCGGCCGAGATTACTCGCCGTTGTCTCGCGACAGTCGCGCGACCAGCAACTCGCGATTCCGAGCAATTTGACAAATAGCCGCTGCCTCTTTCATTTCGCATGCGATGTAGAATTACTTGTTTTATTGCCTCAAAGATTGGATGGTTTATTCAAATCGTTTTTTCGAGTACTTTATCATATTGCTGTGTTACAGTTCCAAGTTAACAATACCAATTTACATCTATACAAATAAATAAAATTGGAGTGTCTGTTTGTAACATTAAAATAACCGCTTTTTACTAAATGCATATGATTATATATACGGTACATATACCAAAATGTCATTTTTTTAAGTTTTTGCCTGTCTGTCTGTCTGTCTGTCTGTCTGTCTGTCTGTCTGTTTGTTCCGGCTAATCTCTGAAACGACTGGACAGATTTTGACGGGACTTTCACTGGCAGGTAGCTAATGTAATAAGGAGTAATTTAGGCTACTCTTTATCCAGGAAAAATATCACATTCCCTCGGGATAGCGTCGTGTAGTCCTACTTATATCCTACTAATATTATAAATGTGAAAGTTTAGATGTTTGGATGTTTGGATGTTTGGATGTTTGGATGTTTGTTACTCAATCACGCCAAAACGGCTGAACGGATTTGGCTGAAATTTGTGACACAGATACTTTGTAGCCTGGAGAGGAACATAGGCTAATTTTTATCCCGGAAAAACATCATATTCCCGCGGGATAACATCGTGTAGTCCACGCGGGCGAAGCCGCGGGCGGAAAGCTAGTAATATTATAAATGTGAAAGTTTAGATGTTTGGATGTTTAGATGTTTGGATGTTTGTTACTCAATCACGACAAAACGGCTAAACGGATTTGGCTGAAATTTGGAACATAGATACTTTGTAGCCTGGAGAGGAACATAGGCTACTTTTTATCCCAGAAAAGTATCACATTCCCACGGGATAACGTCGTGTAGTCCACGCGGGTGAAGCCGCGGGCGGAAAGCTAGTTTATTATAAATGCGAAATGTGGGTATGGATGTTTGTTACTCTTTCACGCAAAAACTACTGAAAGGGTCTGGGTGACATTTGCAACAAATATAGATTATAGCCTGGAATAACACATAGGGTACTTTTTATCCCGATATTCCCACGGGAACGGGAACCACGCGGGTGAAACCGCGGGCGGCCGCTAGTTTATAATATACTAGCTTTCCGCCCGCGGCTTCGCCCGCGTGGACTACACGACATTATCCCGTGGGAATTTGTTATTTTTCCGGGTTAAAAAGTAGCCTATGTTCCTCTCCAGGCTACAAAGTATCTGTGTTCCAAATTTCAGCCAAATCCGTTCAGCCGTTTTGGCGTGATTGAGTAACAAACATCCAAACATCCAAACATCCAAACATCCAAACATCCAAACATCCAAACTTTCACATTTATAATATTAGTAGGACTTACTAGCTTTCCGAACGTGGCTTCGCCCGCGTGTACTACACGACGTTATTAGATATACCTCAGAATGTGATATTTTTCCCGGATAAAAAGCAGCCTATGTTCCTTTTCAGAATAGCGATTTTTTATTCTATGTAAAGGTTTGTAAGTAAGATACGAATTGGGATTGATCTTCACCCATCTGCTTAAATGATCATGTTCCTGACCATATCCCAATTCTATTTCCTGACAAGACTTTTTTGTTTAATTGTTCATAACTTTTTTTCTACAAAAATTGCACCTACCAATTTGTTTTAAATCATTTTACCAATCCATAATACGAAGCCTAATAAAACTAATTATTCAATAAACAATTTGGTGCATTTTTTTGTTACACTTTCAATCGCTGCAAATCCTATGTTCTGCCAGGAAAAGCGTAGCCAAGCGTACCCAGCGCTTTTACATTTTATCGAATGGTATAAAAAATATTCATTAAACAAATGGCTGCAACTCTATATCAATTCGATTGCAATAGTCGATTTAACAGTCTGGCTAGAAAAAATTTAGCCAACCTATTCGCGATAATTTAACACTGAAAATCAGCGATTTGCTCTGGAGCAAATAGACTGCTGAGCTGCGACCTTTTTGCACCACTACAGCACACATACATGATTGTTGTCTTAAGTTCAATGTGTTTTCTATGTGTGTTGATTCTGTTTTTGTATTCATTCTTGTGTGTGTCTGAAGGGACTAATAAATGTCTTATCTATCTATCTATCTAACTATCAAACATACAATAACGTACATAAAATAATTTAACATACCTACAATTTCACATAAAATACTTTTTATGCAATAAACAGGTGGATGAAGGTCAATCCCTATTCGTATCTCAGGCTAATAGGGTCTTGATTAAAATTAAACAAGCAGTACCATTCATTCCCCAATTAACTGAATATTCAAATTACACAATATAATGAGACTGAGGTAACGATAGAAATACAAATCTCGTTAGCTCTAATTATTTGCCTATAAAGTAATTAAAATACAGGAACAGATCTGTGTTAATTGGCGTAAGATTTACGCGAGTGTTTTATGGCGGTGGGCTTTGGAGGTTCGATGATGTTGCCATTAATTTGACGATACGTTTCCCCTGGTCGTACTCGGCAAGTTTGTTGCCAGAGTAATTTATTTGATCTCTGAAGAAAATGATTCAATAAACGCTAGCAGATAAATACACGTCGGCTCCGGTCATGAGTACGGATGTTTTGGAGTCGTGAGTCCGTACTGTTGAGTTGTGTGAAGTTGCAATGGAACCCAGGTGCCACCTGGCGGCGCGGCGTTTTACTGTTCCTGGGAGGCGTGTAGTGGCTGGTGATTTAGAAGACTTTGGCTCAGTTTGGTTCAGGCTGGCGCTGCGTGAACAAGTCCTAGTAACTGTACCGCGTTCTCTATAACTTCTTTGTGACTTTACCGTGTCGCTAGTTTTTTTACTTAAGATTGTTAACATTATAAAATATTAAAAATAAATAAACAAATAAAAATATTTTATTCACATAAGAAGTCATTTACAAACAATTTTTGAAACAGCCCTATAGCAGTATAAAACGTATATTATTGTCCTTTGTGATTAAGTTCGTTTGTAATAGTATTCCTTTGTAAATATATCAAAAATTGTTAACCCTTCTTACTATCCCCTTTTATTTTCTGTCCGTATTGCCCTGATTGTGCCCAAGACCGGCTCCTGACGAACCTTGTGTTTAACCCTTTTTTTAAACTTTATGGTTTAAATACATATTGAGATATATTTTATACTTAAACAAACTACTGATTTACTGTTCTTATTTGAGCTACCAAAACATTAGAAATCTCACCAAAGTAAATTGAATACCTTTTTTTTATTTATGGCATCGTAATCCATCTGTGTTGTGTCACAGAACATTCCCATGTAAAGAAAGCTCGAAAGAAATATTCATGAAATGGTAGAATGAAAAAGTAAGTTCCATTTATTATTTAAAAACTTTTGTTTTTAACTAGGTAGTTACTACCGTTAACATTTCTGAAACAGAAATATTTTTTATGTTTACCAAAATCATCTTAGTAATTGCATGGGCATTTTATTGAAAAGTTCACTCCAACAAAACTGAGAAGGCTGATTAATTGAATATAAGGAGGAAGTAAATAAATAATAAATAAATAAAAAATTTATTTCATAAAAAGTTGCATTACATGTACAAAGTCAAAAAATTACAATTTAAGCTAAAATTTAAAAGTAAACTGCCTGAACTAGGTATAACCTGTACTTCAGGCGGGTTCGATCTAACATTAAAACTTAAGTAAATTAACAATTATAATAAATTTATCTACATGGCAAGTAAAAGAAAAAAAGGTAGGTAAATGTATATAATAATATTGGTTGTAAACTAAATACTACTTACATATTGCTAAAAGTTCCTCAGTCTCATCGTAAGATAAATTTCTTAAATAATTAAAAACAGTTACTTTAAAATTATAACAACTGAGCTTATATATATATTAAGTGTTTTATTTAATCTGTTATATAAAAATGGGCCTAAAAATATAAAGAATCTATTTGTAAAAATAAATTTAGAGTCTGATTTCGAAATGCAAACAATATTTCTCCGTCTTTTATCGTTAGTGTCAGCATTATACGGATTAATTGTCTGTTGTTTTAATACAATGTGCATTATGAAAAGCTGACGTACAGTTAATACTGAGCACGTTTTGTACAGTAGCTGTGTGGGATATAGAAAAGGAAGGGAATTTTCTACTTTTAAAACGGCTCGTTGGGCTCTTTCAAGGGAAATTATGTTAGTTTTGAGCGCCCCACCCCAGGAAGTAATACAATATTGAATTATAGATTGGCAGAGTGCTTGATATATTTGTGTTATTAATTTGGTATCTGCAATACTTCGAAGTTGTTTGAAAACGTAAATAAATTTTCGAACTCTGTTAACTAAGTTATCAATATGTGGTCTAAAGGAAAGGGTATTATCTATTATTATTCCAAGGTATTTTAAATTACTAGTACTTATTATAGCGGGGCAGGTGCATGTGATGTTAGTTGATGGATTTAGACACTTGTGGGCATATAATTTAATGTTAGTATTTTGATGGCAGGAGCGCATGTAAAAGCGAATGTATTTCGTTTTATCAGCATTTAGCGTTAGTAGATTGCATTGTAACCAATTATTTACAACATTAAAACCTGATTGCGCGTTGTTATACAATTCTGTGCTGGTTGTTCCCGTAAAAATGAGTGCTGTATCGTCGGCATAAGTTATTATTTTGCCGTTTTTTATTTCGAGGTTGCACAAGTCATTAATGTAAACTAGGAATAGGGTGGGTCCGAGGATACTTCCCTGGGGAATACCGTATCCAGGGATGTTTTGTTCATCGCTTTTGATGTCGGCAATTTTAACAATTTGACTTCGACCAGTTAAATAATCTTTGAAAAGATTTAATTACTTTCCTCTTATTCCCAGTTCCTCCATTTTATTTAAAAGTAAAGGAACAGACAAAGAATCAAAGGCTTTGGCGAGGTCCAGAAAGACTCTTAAAGTTTGGTTTCCTTTGCCAAGTGCCTCAGAAGTGCCAAGAAGTACGGTCTGTATTCCTCTATAAATCATCAGGAGGGGTATTTCTTCCACTTTATTATTTGTGCAGATAACTAAAATGGTGGCTCGAGGGACACGTGTAAGGCCGGAGCACACAAGCGGACCTCTTCTAAAGTCTTTTTCATACTTGCCCCCTTTGATAAATAACTACCCGACTGTTTAGTGCAATTCATTCTTGGGAATAACCACATGTTTTCTTTCATATTTTTCGTGAACTTTATCTGATAATTACTTGATTCATTTATTTTCCATTACTGAAGCTGCTAAAATTTCCAGAACTGGTGGAAAGAAAATATAAAAAGAGCAAAGTTACTAAGGTTTATTTGTCTTGGGACAAAGTAGGCACATAAATAATTATGTTACTTTAAGTAGGCCAGCTTAATTGATTAACGCCCGAATTCTCGAACGCAAATCATCTTTGGGAGCGTCTCAAACATCATGCCATCTCTTTCATACGTTTGCCATTTAAAGTGACAGAGCGATGTGTGAGACGCTCCCAAAGATAAGTAGCTTACGAGTATTCGGGCATTAGTAACGTCTAGAGTTACTCCCTGATTTAATTACACTAATGATTTAAGTTAGGTAAATCTCGTCAGTTCTTGCCTCGCGTCGGCACGTGTGCACTCGCTACGAGCTGTTAGTAATGTGTCGCCGCGGAAAAAATACAGCACCTTATAATAGAACAGAGGTAAAGTTGAAGCCACAATAATACAATAAGGTGTGTAGTATTTTGTGTACAAGAAAGATGGCGCTTCCTCGCACAGTCACCTGTAATGTAATATACTTGTTAGTATCAGTAGTATGTCACTTTACGAGTTTCTTGCCAGTTCTTCTCCAAGGACTCCCGCCGAAGGGTTTGCGAACCGTAGCGTAGCTTCTTTGACGTTCACAAGTGCTGTATTAGCCTACACTGAATACCTAAAAGTTATTAAGTTTCATTTTCATTATAACAGTTCATAATGGAGTTCAGTTTACCATTTTTATTACTTGCTTACAGTTTATTCGAAATCCATGATAATAATGTTATGGTTAGAATAATTCTAATTCAGTTGTTCAGAAAGAGCGAACCCGCAGCGCGAGAAAGACAACAACAAGAAAAATCCATTACGATTATTTTTCGTCATAGGAAAAAAAAACTCCGATGACAGAGTGCCTGTTTTGCAACCAAATACCTATATTAAATTAAAGGAAGCTTTTTTGAGACAGAAATGTCCAGGGTGCTTACCATCAACTCTTATTGCGGTTTTGTTTAGGACCTAAACTGATCTGCTTCGCTTATTCGTACCACGACAGCTTAATATCAATGACAGCGATTCAGTGATCGATCAATGACATTTCACAGCCGCTAAGCTGTCAGGAACTCTAATTTGACTTATAACCCGGTCGATTTAACATGTCACCTGCAGGTTATACCCGTCCCTCTCACTCTCCGGGCATAACAGATTCGAGTGAAAGAGACGGGTAGAAGAAAAAGGACACAAATCGTTCGGTCATTAACATTTAGCAATTCATTTGCGATCCAGTTTTTAGAAGGTCATAGTACGAAAGAAAGCAATTCGTTTTAGGAACCTATTCTGCATCGCGCTATTTTTGAATCGCTTTCTTATAGTTGATGGTAGGCACCCTGTTATATGTATAGTCGAATGAGTCTCATAAGAGCCAATAAAGGGAGCACTGCAGTATTGTGCTGCACTGCAGTAACATTAACTTTAGTTTTCCTCTACCTTTTACCTATTAGTGGAAGATTATCACCTGCAGTGAGCGTCTTAAATAATACATCTGATAGCAGGATTGATTCTTTTTTTTAATGTAACCTAACAAAACTCTATATCTCGCATATGCATCAACATATCCGAACCCTCGTCCACTCGTAACGAGTGGCCGTCCGAGTGTCTCGTTACAAACAACCATCTCGTCCTCGGATAAACTCTCGCAAACTTCTTTTATGGAGAGAATCATATTCCGCAGACGCGACCATCAAATGTCGGGGCGGCCATGACGCTTCGAATGCGCCGTTTGATAGGCGTCGTTATTGTTGGTGTATGCTGGATGACAAGACAAGTATTGTTGTTGTAAAGTTTGTGTCAAAGAAGTCGCGTCGATAGGTAGATTGATTATGATGTGTTTGTATAGTAGATAGATTTATTTCATTTTATTTATCAGATATTTTGATACCTACATAGGGCAGAAGCCCCGGTTTTGGCCACTGTACTGGTTTTGGCCACTTTTTGCTCTAAAAGTTTTCTAAACAACTATTCGCCATTTTTGCTAAAGGCAATTAAAATAAGGCATTTTAAGGTAATAATAACAATCGTTACAATTCCACAAGTCATAAGATTATTTTCCAATAAATTCCATTTTATGTTTTTATAAAATATTTTGTATGAAAATTTTAGGAAATTTGTTTTGAATAAAATACTTTATAAACCTTTGTTGTTTACCATTAAATTGTTGTTTTGCAATTGATTGGTTTCTAGCACATTAGAATATATTGATTTAACCTGGGTTTGGTTTTGATTTTTCGCTATACTTACAAAAGTTTAACTTTCAATAAGTGGCCAAAACCGGTACGGTGCCAAATGCACCTCTCACACATTTTGTGTTATATACAAAAAACGAATTTACTTTTTTAAATTTGAAAAATGTACCTTTAAAGGTAGATAAATTATCTATAATTTAAGATATAATTTGTGTCTTAAATACGTAAGACCATACGAGTCTTAATGCTTAAAAGTTAAAAAATCCTTAAAGTGGCCACAAAGGGTACCTCTGCCCTACTTAAACTTGACCAAAAGATGAGATTTTACAATGCATCACTGCATCAGCGTCAAGTAGAGTACAACAGTCTGCTTCAAAATGCTGATCTGAGCGTTCAAACCCTCAAAAATATCTGAACATTTGACAAAAATCAACATTATCTTAAGACGTAAAACGTAAATGGTCATTTTCATGTTGTTTGCAAACAAAATATGTAAGTATTAAAGTATTGTCAAATGTTCGGATACTTTTGGTAGGTTTGAATGCTCTGCGGGCCGATCGCGGTAATTCTATGACGCATTAGTCAAGTGTACGTGCAGTTGAAGTGCAGTTGACGTGCAAAACCGGTGCAACAACAACAATAACAACAACAATAACAACAACCGGTTCTGTTCCGGTTATGATCTTTGGGACTATAGGTTTGCGATAAAATACTTAAATTTATCCAATACTTCATACTCGCTGTATAGTCAGCGTTAATTTCATCAATGTGGAGATATTAGTCCTCACACGCGAAAGAAATACTTTTCCAGGTATTTGGCAATCGCTAAAGATGAAATTACTATTGCAAGTTATTTTCATTTTTAGTTTTTTGCATTCACAATGCAATTTTTAACTGACTTCTAAATCAAAAAGGAGGAGGTTCTCTATTCGTCTGTATGTATGTTTTTTCTCTTTATTTTTTTTTTTTTTTGTGTATGTCCACCGATTAATCGAAGACGGCTGAACCGATTGAAATGAGTCAAACGTTATTACATCAGGTTGGTTTCCAAGTTGGTCCCATTTTTGAAATTTTGAAATCGGTTCAGTAGTTTTCAGGAAATCTTGAAAACACTGTCGTTTTCCTTACCACTTTATGTGAATTTAATACGTATCTTTAGGCATAACTCCTTTGTTTATAAACCGATTTAGATGATTCTTGTTTTGTTAAAAAGGGGATACCTCAAGGTATTTTAACCGACTTCGAAAAAGGAGGTTTTCAGTTTGATCACATACCTATTTACCAGAAAACACGTAAATTGCCTGCACGATGCACTAAAAAGAGTGAAATAAAAATTATTTTTATAAAAAAAATAAACCGCCTTCAAAAAAACCACATCAAAAAAGTAAGAAATAATTCCTCACCAAATAAATAACGTAAATACTTTGAAGTCGGGCGGGTTTTTACAAAAAACTTCAAAAAATTGTACTTACATGTTTCACGCCCGACTTCAAAGTACTTACGTTATTTATTTGGTGAGGAATTATTTCTTATATTTTTGATGTGGTTTTTTTGAAGGCGGTTTAATTTTTTATTACTGAAAAATGGAAAATGAAGTATTTAGAAAAAATCGACCCGACTCACAATTAACGCTGACTATACAGCGAGTAAGAAGTATTGGATAAATTCGACGCTTCTCGTAACGACTCCGTAGCTCAGTGGTTAGAGCAGTCGCCCGGAAAGCGAAAGGTCGTGGGTTCGAGTCCCATCGGAGCTGATTGTGAGACGGGTCGATTTTTTCTAAATACTTCATTTTCCATTTTTCAGTAATAAAAATTGCATTGTGAATGCAAAACCCTGAAAATTAAAATAACAATCAAATCTTTCTTCTTTTTATTGTTAGTTTAGATTTCGTGCGTATCGAATGCAAAAGGCGTGTGACACACGGCACGGCAACGCATCGACGACGGCTCGGTGACGTCCCGTTGACGGCTCGTTATTGCTCGCCTGCTCGCGGCGAATACCGGGACACTGAGGCACTGACATGTTGACATTAAAGGAAACATCTGCCTTTTGTACTCCCACTCACGAGGGCGGAAATTAATAAAAGTGAATAATACCCGATATACTCATACGCTACTTATCTTTGGGAGCGTCTCACACATCGCCCTGTCACTTTAAATGTCAAACGTATGAAAGAGATGCCATGATGTTTGAGACGCTCCCAAAGATGATTTGCGTTCGAGAATTCGGGCGTTAGTGTTTGCTGTTAACCGTTTACCTTCACAAGAAACTTGACAACAAAGATGATGAAATAGCTTTTTAGTAGACGTAGACGATACGAATTTAAACTAACTATTATAATTTGAAAATGAAGTATTAGAAAAAAAGAGCGTTCGCCCGGACAGTGAAAGGTCGTGGGATCGAATCTCATCGGAGCTGGTTGTGAGAGGGGTCGAGTTTTTTCTAATACCTACTTCATTTTTAAAATTCTCAAGAATAAAAATTGCATTGTGAATGCAAAAATTAAAAATATTATATAAAAGTAAAAATTAAAATAATTAAACTGTTATCTATATCTTATCTATACATACATACATACATACAAATAAATAAAATTGGAGTGCCTGTTTGTAACATTAAAATAACTGCTTTTTACAACATGCATAGGATTATATATATGGTACATATACCAAAATAACATGTTTTACAAGTTTTTGTCTGTCTGTCTGTCTGTCTGTTTGTTCCGGCTAACCTCTGAAATGACTAGACCGGTTTTGACGGGACTTTCACTGGCAGGTAGCTGATGTAACAAGGAGTAACTTAGGCTACTTTTTATTCCGATATTCCCACGGGAACGAGAACTACGCGGGTAAAACCGCGGGTGGCCGCAAGTTGGTATACTAAATCTAGACAATACATGAAAATAACCGTTAAGTATAACAAAAAACATTTTATTGACAACTAATGGCAGCCTGAGCCTTCCTCCTCCCCTTTTTATTTTGAATAGCCTGTATTCTGCATAAAAAGATGGGCTATCATATTCAAAAGTAAAATGTAGGATAGTAACCCTGTAGGAGTTCAAGAGCTTAACACCTTAAAACAAATAGACCATTCAACTTTATTGACTTAAGACATCGAGAAATCTCGTTTCTTAGAAAAGCATAGCCCTCAACATTAAGTCGAGTCAGCATTTCTTTACGTCGCATATTTACGTGACGGTCCCGCGTCAGCGTCGGTAGGCTCGGGATATATCTCTCCTAATGTCCCGAACGTTGCGAGATCGGCGCAATCTGCTTAATTGGGCACTGCTATAAAAAACAATGTCTCACCGATTGAGTCCCATGGAGTCGGACTGACTATGCTGACGGAAATGTTTTAAATGTCCAAAATGGGCCGAATAAAGATAACACAGTTTTATTGAAGCTTCAAGCAGATTTAATCTACAATGTTTCAACAGCCTCTGTGTTCTAGTGATTCACACCACTACTGGTTTTAGATCAAAAAGTCCCGGGTTCGATTCCCATAGCGGGGGGGGGGGTACTTATTGTACTCGGTTGGGTAGGTTATGGGACTTGTTCTTAGTCCGCCTGGCTAGCTACCAATATCTTATCTGGCTATAACAATGATGTTTTTAGTATTATTGTGTTCCGGCGGTTAGAGATAAGATAGCCAGTTCCTCAGTGATTGAGGATTCCGGGAGCAGTAAGCTTCCACCTTCAGCCTTATCACTACTTAACATCAGGTGTGATGAAGGCTATGTGCTACATCGCAAAGCAAACCGTAAACCAATGAAACAGTGTTTCTCATGTAAGAAATATCAAGTATTATAAAAAATATTACTCAAGCCTCGACAGAACTTTTTGTCTATTTGTTATTAGTCTTCTAAGACCATTACAGCAGGCGTAGCATGACGAACCCGACAAAGATTTTGTCTACCCCTTAATGTCATTTTTGACAGTTAAACAAAGAGTTTGTCTACGCTGGGATGTCATTTTTGACATTTCAACGTAGACAAAACCGCTCTCGAGGTCGTCATGCTACCCGTGCAGGTACAGTTTCATAAAGCTACCTAACTGAGATCTCTATTACTTCTTAACTTCTATAATTTTATCTTCTATCTCTCTTTCAATATTTGTTAGTATATTCTTACTTATTCTATCCTTTTATGCACCCTATTCCCTTCTGTCCTTTTGATCTATTTATTTTTTTCTTTCACCCAATGTTGCCTGGAAGAGATTGATATATTGCAATAAGGCCGCCTATTGTCTGTTCTCTTAAAACCACTGAGTAAGTAGTAGGAATAGTCTGAGTCCCAGCATAATAATATCGGCAGCATTTTGTTTATGAAACATTTTATTTGAATTGCTCTCTTTGAAGTTGCTGAAATAAAACCATTCTTTAGGTTTTTCGTATTTCATAAAGCTGCTTAACGAACATATTTAAGGTTCTCTATTTCCTTTATTTCAGTAAATGGTTGATTCATTTGTTTTACTTAAGATACGAGACTTTTAGGGAAAAGTGGCTTTTATAATATACTTTTAACTAACTTGTATTTCGTCGAGTTTAATAAATAATGACTTACGTAACTGAATATCGTTCTGGGTGCATACCATCAACTTTAAGACAGCGATTCAAAAATAGCGCGATGCAGAATAGGTTCCTAAAATGAATTGCTTTCTTTCGTACCATGACCTTCTAAAAACTGGATCGCAAATGAATTGCTAAATGTGAATGACCGAACGATTTGTGTCCTTATTTCTTCTACCCGTCTCTTTCACTCGATTCTGTCATGCCAGGAGAGTGAAAGGGACGGGTATAACCTGCAGGTGACATGTTAGCTTGGCCAAGTTATACGTCAAATAAGAGTTGATGACAGCTCAGCGGCTGTGAAATGTCATTGAATGATCACTGAATCGCTGTCATTGACATTAAGCTGTCGTGGTACGAATAAGCGAAGCAGATCAGTTTAGGTTCCTATACAAAACCGCAATAAGAGTTGATGGTAGGCACTCTGTAAGTTATCAAACTTCATTAAGTTGAAGCGCCATAAATTGCGGAACAAAACACGGCGATAAAGCATGAAAACAACAGCTCCCGCGCGTCGCGCTTCCAGCGCTTAACATTAATAAAAGGCTTGCGCGGATTACGCGAGCTTACTGTGATTACGCTTAGACAACCCTGTGCAGCGGTCTACGTTGTTATGAAAAACGTTAAGGATGGGTTACCGCTGGAGATCTTACTCCCTCGCTTTCCCTCACGGCTCTGGATTTGACGGTAATTTGTTGTAATGTTGCAACCTGCAACGCTAATCTTACCAAACGACAATTTCTTATTTACTTACTAGCTTTCTGCTTGCGGCTTCGCCCGCGTGGACTACACTACGTTATCCCGCAGGAATGTGATATTTTTCCGGGACGAAAAATAGCCTGTGTTCCTCTCCAGGCTAAAAAGTATCTATGGCCCAAATTTCAGCCAAATCTGTTTAGCTGTTTTGTCGTGATCGAGTTACAAACATCCAAATATCTAAACTTTCACATTTTTCTATTAATAGGATCACTTAACAAGCGCTCTGCTCGTGACTTCATCTGCCTGGTTTTTTACCCCCTTAGAGGGGGAATTTCCAAAAATCTTCTCATAGTGCTCCCCTACACTCCGCAAGGAACATACATGCCAAACAGCATCTTCCGCCCAGTAGTTTCAGCTGTGCGTTTAACACGAGAGTCTTAAATAGGTAATAGAGAAATAAAAGAGTTTAATACTACTGTTTGTATCGGGAACTTACTTTAGAATGAGTATTAAGATACAAAAATTAATATAAATTTTTGTTTCGTTCTTCCTTTCCTTGTTTCATTTCTCAGAAATACACAAATCTTTTTCAATTACTTATTCTCTTTTCTGATGTATTACTACAATAGCATTTCCGATATAGCGATCCTGTCTTCCCCTGGGTGGGTTCCCCTGCAGGGTGAGTAATTATGTATATTTTATCCCGAGTCATTTTATTTCATTAATCATAAGTGATCACGCACAATTGTGGTGACCATCGACTGTGTTCCACAGTTTATTGAAACGAAGGTTTCTCATGCAAAATTAAGTACTTAAAAGCTAGGCCTACCTTAACTTGGAGAATACTGTCCGTAATCCAGGGGGGCTGAACGCTGTCTCGCCGGCGCGCGCCTGGCAAAACGATCTCCACACAACCCCCGATGGGAAACTCTTACAGCTAACACTCTTATAACTACACAATGCCCTAATAGACAGCTAAAACTTCCCGGCGCTTTTCAAAGCGAACACACACGGGTCACAAGTCCGTACCCGGACCGGGCGCTCCTAGGTGCAAAACGCTCGAGATCTCGGTCACGATACGGGTAGGTAACTGGCGCGGCACGTCGCTACAGAAACACACAAACTTGCCTCACGGCTGCTTACGGCGGACTGAGCGCGAGTTGCGCGGACGGTGGTTGGCGGCGCACCCACGAATAAACGTGAATGAATGAATCACGCGCGGCGTGAACATCCCCCCGTCCCGGACAGTAGCAAACTGTCCGCCAACTCAATCTAAGGGCAGGCGAGAGAGGGTAGCGATCGCTCGCTTCAAAACAGAGTCCCCCACCAGGACCTCGGCAAACCTGGGCACACCATCCGACCCCGGATGAAGCTGAACAATGCGTCCTAAACGCCAGCGGAGGGGCGGCAGGTTTGGATCCTTTACCAACACGAGGTCTCCAGTCTTGGGTGGGGTCGTCCTATCCGACCACTTAACGCGTTGCTGCAAAATGTGCAAATACTCCAGATGCCAACGGCGCCAAAAACTCTGCGTAAGCTGCTGGAGCAATTCAAATCGCGAGAGCCGTCCGGAGGGCACTTCGGAATAAGGATATTCCGGCAAGGCGTTAAGCGGTCTGCCAATCAAAAAATGGCCCGGCGTAAGGGCCTCTAAATCATTCGCGTCCGAAGACAACGGACACAACGGACGCGAGTTGAGGACCGCCTCAACCTTACAAAATACGGTCGCGAGTTCCTCAAACGTGAGGACCGTCTCCCCAATAACGCGACGAAGGTGAGTTTTAGCGGCCTTTACAGTTGCTTCAAAAATCCCTCCCCAGTGGGGGCAGGATGGCGGGGAGTACTGCCATCGTACCCCTCTGCGAGAGAGTGTGGATCCGATCTCAAAATTATTCCTATCCAAAAATTCACAAACTTCCTTTAAATACCTATCGGTGCCCTTGAAATTGGTTCCACAATCGGACCTGATTAACGACGGCATTCCGCGGCGAGACACAAAACGATTCAACGTGGCTACAAAGGCTTCTGTGGTGAGGGCACTAACCACCTCCAGGTGGACCGCTTTAGTGGCCAAACAAACAAATACACACAAGTAAGCCTTTTCCGTTCTAGCATTACGAAGCCGCGATGTCTTAACGGTAAATGGCCCCGCAAAATCCGTTCCAACTCCTGAGAAGGGCATCGATTCGTTCACTCGATCGGCAGGCAAATCACCCATCTGGGGCTGCATCGTATCGGCGCGCAAACGATAACACGGGAGACAACGAAAAATAACGGATCGGATTATTCTCCGCGCTGACAAAATCCAGAACTCTCGTTGGAGGAGCGCGGTCAAAGCATTACAACCGGCATGAGCATTCTTTACATGTCGGTCTGTAATCAACAGTCTAACTAACGGTCCATCCTTGGGGAGCAACAAAGGGTGGCGTGATCCGTACGGCAGGTTGGCATGTCTGAGCCTACCTCCGACACGCAGCAATCCGGTACTGTCCAAGAAGGGATTCAACCGCACCAAGGGTCCCTTCAACTTGGACTTACTTGAGCGCAGGGCTTTCAGCTCCGGTTCAAACTCTCGCTGTTGCGTCACTCGCAACCAATGCAACAGAGCGTCTTGCCGCTCTTGTGGGGCGAGGACCGGAGACAACGATTTCTCCTGAGGCTGGCGACAATTTCGCACAAAGCGCTTCATCCAAGCAGTCACGCCGAGCAACTTATCAAGAGAACTGTAGCGGTCTAACAAAAACTCCATCTGCGGAGCCGCCACCGTCTCCACGGCGTGAACACGCATGCCTAGGTCTGGGACTCTGGCCACAGCCGGGGTGGCAGGCCATGAGCGCTCAGGCCGTAACAACCATGATGGACTCCACCATAGGTGGTGGTCCACTAACTCAGGCGCCTCGCAGCCGCGGGAGGCACAATCTGCGGGGTTCAATTCGCCCGGTACGTGGCGCCAAATCAACGGGGCCTTTGAAGTCTGAATTTGTGAGACCCGGTTGGCCACAAAAACCTCAAGGGTGTGGACTGAACTCTTCAGCCAACAAAGGACGACCTGGCTGTCAGACCACGCAAATATCGACTCCAAGTCGACACCGTTTCCCAAGGTGTCGGCAACATGATTGAGTAGCCGTACTAAGAGAGTGGCGCCGGACAACTCCAACTTCGGAATGGTTAGCCTAGTCCGAAGGGGGGCGACCTTACTCTTGGCCGTAACTAAGTGTACGGCGACAACGCCTGCTGCATCCACCGTTCGGATGGAAACGGCTGCCGCGTATCCGCTTTCGGACGCGTCACAAAAGCCGTGCAGGGAGGCTTTAAACTTTCCCGAAGGCAGCATTTGCCTCGGTATACAAACCCGATTGACGTCGGGTAGGGATGACACGAACCTCACCCACTCTCGTAGGAGGCTACCAGAGAGGGGCTCATCCCATGACAATTCCGCAGCCCAGAGCTCCTGTAGGAAGCACTTCATCGAAAACACTACAGGGCTGAGCCAACCGTTCGGATCAAAGGTACGGGCTACAGTAGACAGCACCGTGCGTTTAGTCCAGACCTTTGGGTCTGGCAGTTCCAATCTATATGTGAACAAATCCGGGACTGGTCGATACTGGACTCCCAAAACAGACAGCATGTCTGGAGTCTCCGGATTTTCAAAGAGGAGCGGCTCTTGCTGGTGGTCCTTAGGCAAATCTGCCAATAGGTCCGGTGAGTTAGACAGCCACTTCCGCAACTCATAGCCACCAGCCTTCAAGAGCGCAATCAGCTCATCACGTAAGACGAGAGCCTCATCTAAGCTCGAGGCCCCCGTGCAGATATCGTCGACAAATAAGGCCCCCCCCTCAATAAGAGCAGATGCCCGGGGATAGCGTAGCCGTTCGCGCTCTGCGAGCTCCAAAAGCGAACGGATCGCCACAAAGGGGCTCGACCGCAAACCATAAGTGTTGGTGTTCAGCTCGTAAGCCAACATCGGATCCTGGGGATCCTCACGACAAAGGATGAGCTGGTATCGTCTATCCTCCGGGTGAATCACGGTCTGTCTGAACATCATGCGGATATCGGCCACAAAGACGACAGCGTGCCGGCGGAAGTTGGTCAAAACATCACAGACATCGTGATGCAACTTCGGCCCCGCATGCAGACACTGATTCAACGACACTCCGGTTGACGTGGGCGCTGAACCATCAAAGACCACGCGGATCTTCCCATTGGAAGTCTTCAAAACAGCGTGGTGTGGCAGGAAGTAATGTTCCACATTACGCCAGTCCAACTGCGAGATGGACATGTGCCCAAGGTCCAAATACTCCCGCATGAAGTCTATATACTTCTCCTTGAATGCGGGATCCCTGGCCATCCTACGCTCCATGGACAACAATCTCTTCTCGGCCATCGGTCGGGAGCTCCCTAAGGGAGGGCGAACCGCCAAGAAGGGCAAGCGGGTAATCAAGCGACCCGAGAGGAGGCGCCCAGTGTTGTTCTGGTAGAACAATTCGCACTCCTCGGCTAACGGATCCAACCGCTTGGCAGTGGGAGGTTCCTCCACCTCCCAAAACTTTTGGAGAACGTCGGACAAAGTAGAACCGACAATGGTCTGGCGGTCTACCGACGGGGTCCCTGGTGTCTGTGGTACCTTTCCCATCACCACATGACCCAGCGACGAGGACAAGGCGACAAGATCGGCTGTCTGCAAAACTCGCTTGCTTCCACACAGTACACGACCGAGGACATCCGCACCAATCAACAAGTGTATTGGGCCCGGTCGGTGGAAGGAAGGATCAGCCAAAGCCAGTCCAGACGTCAGCTCAATCGTGGATGGCGGCACTCGCACTTGCGGGAGTGGTCCAACCACCTTATCAAAGACTATCGCCGAAGCACCGATCTTCGGCCTTGGCGCGAAGTGGGGGGAGAAGGAGAACTCAACTCGACCAATCGGATCAGGGATCCGCGAGTCTCCCACCCCCCGTACCGCTTCGTGATGCGGCACAAGCAAAAGACCCAGCTGTCGGACAAGCCACCTGGACATTATGCACCCCTGGGCACCTGAGTCCAAAAGGGCACGCACCGTGACAACATTGCCCTTAGGTCCCCAAACATTCACGGAGGCTGTTGGCAACAGCACAAGCTCCGGAGGGGTGGTTGGGTCCGACAGGGGCGCCATTAAAAATTTTGGGGGGGTACTTGTCCCCCTCGCGCCTGAGTCGGCGCGCCAAATGTGGGACGCTCGTACCGGGCGAGCGGGTCCCAATCGGGTACATACTGGCCCCGACCAACAGCACTCCTAGGTGCAGGGTAATACCCGTGTGGGGCGTACCTCGGTACATAGTACCCCAATCGAGGCCTCTCCATTAGGGGGGGGGAGTAGCAAATAGGGCCCGTGCCCATCGCCACCGTGGCGTACTCTTGTGGTACCCCCCTACCCCCGCCCGTGGCGGGGGCGTCTCTCCTATAGTTCCCCCTCTCCGGGGGGGACTGAACGGGGGGGCTAAGCCCCGCCGAATCTCTAGGGGACCGGTTCCGGGCTGCCGGGCCCCCGCCCGTGCGCGAGGAATTCGAACCCCGGTCGCTCCCGGCGTCCTTGCGGTCCAAACAAAGGAGGGGGTGATGCCTCCCTCCGCAAAGACGACAATCCTCGGTCTGGGGACACGCCGACTGCATGTGTCCCCCCAAACACCTATAGCACCATTGGCGCTGTTTCGCAACGGCCCTCCGTCCCTCTGGGCGGAGGCCTCTAAATTTGGCACATTCGTGCACCATGTGCCTATCTCCCCTGCAATACCTGCACCGCTCACTCGGTGCGGGGGGAGGGGACTGCTGGAAGGCAGCATAGCGATTGGTCGGGCGACGGGGCTGTTCCCTCGCCGCCACCATACGACCAACACCTGGAACCGGGGCGGGCTCCAGGTGGTCCGTCACCCTACATTCGTCCTCCAAAAAACGAAGGAGGTCCGCGAAGGGCGGGAGATACGAGGCGCTGTCGCCTCCGTACCTCTGCTCGAAACGCCCCTTCATTTCAGCGGGCAATTTGGCGAGGACTATGTGCAGCAGTACAAAGGACCACTGATCCACCGGCAGGTCCAATCGCCTTAGGGAGTTGACCGCTGACAGTAGCGGGTTCAGCAACTCCCTCCGTAACAGGTGTACCCGCGTGATTCGCGGGAGGGCCAAAATCGTGGCCACGTGGGTGTCCGCCAGTAACCGGACATTCTGGTACCTGCTAACCAGAAGCTGGCGAGCCACCTGGTAGTTGTCGTCGCTGATGAGCAGGTGCTGGATTACCGCGCTGGCCTCTCCTCGCAGGGAGGAGCGCAAATAGGCCAACTTCTCGCTAGGGGATAAGTCCCGTCGTGAATCCACCAAACTGTCAAACAAATTAATGAAGCCCATCCAGGCTGACAGATCCCCATTAAAAGTGGGAATCTCCAACGTAGGCAATCGGCCTAGCAACGCCGTCGGGGTAGGTTTGACCTCCCCGCTCAAAACCGGCTCCCCCTTCCGAACAGCCAGGGCCCTCTCAGCCGCCTCCGTGAACTGGTCAGCCAGCTCATAGGCCTGGGCTACATCCTGCTCCAGCTGTTCCGACACGGCATCATCAGCTGGGGGGTTCTCCATATAATACGCGCGACACTCCATGGCGTGGCGCTCCAGGTCTTGCAGCCGAGCTGCCAGCCCGCCATACCGAGCTAGCAACGCGCCTACCCGGTCGGCTCGGTCTATTAATGTGACCGCACAAGCAAGCCAACGCAAAACTCCTTGGATGCCGGCCCTGGATACGGCGAGCGGATTCGTAGGAGCCATTTATAATCCGTTTTATAAACAAAGCAAACAAAGAAATATAAAAGTGGTAAACATCAACAAAAAAAACAATAGAAATAGGTCGCGTCACGATAATATAAAACACAATTAAAATTCGGATGACATACACGGACCCTACTATTTTCATAAATTATTAACAACTTACCAATTTCAAGGGCTAACAATATAACGGTATAAACAAAACGTATAGGATTAACGGTATGGCATAACGGCACGGCCAAGTCAAACTCGAAATCAACTACTAAACCGTTATCAACAAACAAAAACAGAACTATTTTTAATAATAATACTCGTAATTTAATACTACTAATAATTAAAACTAGTTCCACTTTTTTAACTAGGCAAGCGGACTCGGAACAAACACTAGTATGTGGTACTAATAAACAACACTTTCGAACGAAACTATTCGTCAAAATAATCCGGACACACAAAAAAAAATATACACATCTAGGCGAGTAAACTCGTATCAAATCACTAGTATGTGTTACTAATAAACACACTTTCGAACGAAACGATTCGTCAAATAGATCCGGACACACAAAAAAAATATACACATCTAGGCGAGTAAACTCGTATCAAATCACTAGTATGTGACCACAATTATATAAGTGTCTACCACAATTATATATCTATTATCGGATCCACCAAGTGAGAAACATTCGCTTCGAGAATTTACTAGAACAATTTCTTAGTACTTCAATCGTCTCGGAATACCCTCGAGATTTCAACAAAAAAAAATAATTTTTAGGTACGCTTTTTAGGTACGCTTTTTATTTTTACTATGAAATTTTATGTAGTTAATTTTAATATGAAAATTAATTATATCAACTAAGCTCTGCTACCAAAAATATGATCACGCACAATTGTGGTGACCATCGACTGTGTTCCACAGTTTATTGAAACGAAGGTTTCTCATGCAAAATTAAGTACTTAAAAGCTAGGCCTACCTTAACTTGGAGAATACTGTCCGTAATCCAGGGGGGCTGAACGCTGTCTCGCCGGCGCGCGCCTGGCAAAACGATCTCCACACAACCCCCGATGGGAAACTCTTACAGCTAACACTCTTATAACTACACAATGCCCTAATAGACAGCTAAAACTTCCCGGCGCTTTTCAAAGCGAACACACACGGGTCACAAGTCCGTACCCGGACCGGGCGCTCCTAGGTGCAAAACGCTCGAGATCTCGGTCACGATACGGGTAGGTAACTGGCGCGGCACGTCGCTACAGAAACACACAAACTTGCCTCACGGCTGCTTACGGCGGACTGAGCGCGAGTTGCGCGGACGGTGGTTGGCGGCGCACCCACGAATGAACGTGAATGAATGAATCACGCGCGGCGTGAACAATAAGTATGCATAGATAATTTGCATCTAAAATACCAATAGCTGGGGCCACACCTAACTACCCAACGCGTACAATTGCGTGCGGGAAGAGTGCGCCCCACTGGAACTCCATAGGAGCGGTTGGTGTAGAGGTCCCTCGCTCGATCCAAGTTTCAAAATCCATGATCTATCCACGATACAGGATCCTGGATCTCGGATCACCGATCTAAGATGGGTCGTTTTGTGTGTTACCGGCCAATTAGCTTTAACTAATTACTTTTGATAATAATAACTAAATTAATAACAGATCCGTAAAGAAACAACTAACCAGCCAAGACAGTAAAATTCTTACAAGAATATTTCTTTAAGAAACATCGTTCATTCGTTTGTATATACTGACAGAGATTGCATCGCTCATTACAAATCCTTGGCATCCGATCCAACGTCCATGTAGTCCGTCCGTCTTGAATGTATCGTTCAACTAGCTTTCCGCCCGCAGCTTCACCCGCGTGTACTACACTATGTTATCCCGGGGAATGTGATATTTTTTCGGGATAAAAAATAGCCTTTGTCATTTTCCAGCTCTCAAACTATCCCCACACCAAAAATCACAATCCGTTGCAACATTTGGACATAAAAGAAGGACAAACAAACACTCAAACACACTTTGACATTTATAATATGAAAATTTTGATTACTGAAATGCATTTTCTCAAATTACATTCCTTAAAGTGGGCACATAGTAAAACGCAGCGACCGTTTCTTCTAGCCAGCGCAGCAGAACGAAATAGCGCAATGTAAAACCTCTTATTCCGGCGCACTGACCATGTAGCGCACATCCTGTCTGTAATGAACTTAAAAGCCGTGCGGATAACGAAACAATATGAAATGGCGACCGGTCGGTCATGCTATCTCGCTCACACATAGCGTCATGCTGCATGTAGAGCACGTGGGTGGGTCATGCTATCGCGCTCACACTTAATGCTTGGCCGCCATTTACAGATTGTTTCTTTATCCGCGCGAGTTATACCAGCAATAAGGCTTTGGTCGACCACTGCAATATTCAAATTACAGCAGAGAGCAGAGATTGCCTCTTATACACTTTTTTAATACAGTTGCTCAAAAAGTGGCGTATTGCAGGGACGTATAGCGTTCGGGATGTGGGCTATTACACACTCGAACTTTTTCTTTACCTTTCCCGAACTCGTGCGTTTCCTTTCCCAACTGTCAAAATATACAAAATATTGTCTATTATAAAGAAAAAACCAACCATATAGACATGAAAAAATCATAGAAGTTTTTATGATTCATGCAAATATTTCTAAAAAGAAGCTACTAATTTGTTTTAATATCAGATTTAAAAGTAATTTTAATTATACATTAAATTAATATTAGTATCGGCCAAATTAAATTAATGAAAATAAAAAAATCATAAAATTGGCTGTATGACCACAGATTACTAAATATGGTATGACGTGCACTATTTACCATAGGAGTTTGCGCAAGTAAGTGAAAAGAAAATGAGGGACCTTATTTCTTAATTTTCTAAATTAGTTTTTTCTGGTTTTTATTGTGGTAGGTACTTAGTATGGTGGAATTAGTGCAATAATTAGGCTTTAATGGAAAACGATGTGGTAAAAGAGAGAAATAAGGAAAGGCGCTCCTGTAGGATTCGGATTGCTTTTGTTAGGTTTCATTTCACTTCATCTCATTTAATTTAATTTTCATTTCATATCAATAAAAAAATTCTACTGAAGCCTTGGCTGTATGATCATAGTTTCCTTTTCCAACCCAGAATGGGTGAAGAAAACAAAAAAAAGTCTGCTTATATTCTTTTACGATTAGTTAGTTGAGTTTATTGTGTTTTATTATTTTATTAAATTGCTTAATTTTTTCGCAACTGTATTAAAAATAGTTGTTCAGTACACGTGCGGAACCGTCATTGCAACTTGTTCCGACTGTCAACCCTCACCTTCGGCTGCGCCTCGGCTCGGGTAGACATTTGTCGGAACTCTTTGCAATGACAGGCTTTCCGCACTTGTAATGAAATCTACTATTGTTTTTAAATACATACTTAATATACATAGAAAACACCCAGACCAAGACAAATAGACATGTTCATGCACACAAATATTTCTCTTGTTCGGGAATCGAAAACGAGAGCTCTGGCGCAGAAGGCAAGTAGCCTACCCCTGCGCCGAATCGGTCGTCATATTGTCTAAGTCTGACGCCATACTTACGATGTTTTCAGCATTTTCTTCAGCAGTTCTGGCAGTTAGAGATAAGATAGCCAGTTCCTCAGTAATTGAGGTTTCGGGATTAGTGCGCTTCCAACTTCATACGCCTTTCAAATTTCGTACGATAAAGGTAAGCACCTCAACAAAAAGCTGGCAAGTTACGTGCGCCCTTTTCTTAGCGATTAAAAAAGTCTTGAATATAAGAAAAGTTTGAAGATCAAAACTAGGTTCTTATTTGCTTACGACATTCGTGGCCGAGTAGTGTACGCACCGGCTTTCAAGGTGCTGCTATCTCTAGAGGTCCCGGGTTCGATTCCCGGTTGGGTAAATTTTGAAAACATCAGTACTTCCTCGGGTCTGGATGTATGGGGAAACACCCATGCTCGTTTCCAATTTCCAAAATACTAGTGCTACTATGTAGTTTGGTATAGGAACAATGTATGTTATGATGTCCAATATTTATTTTAAGTAATAAAATAATAATAGTAATATATTTATAAGTATTTATTAGGTAAGTAACCTATTTAAACCTTATTTTAATTTTTAGTTTTTGCATTCACAATGCAATTTTTATTACTGAAAAATGGAAAATGAAGTATTTAGAAAATATCGACCCGTCTCACAACTAGCTCCGATGGGACTCGAACCCACGACCTTTCGCTTTCCGGGCGACTGCTCTAACCACTGAGCTACGGAGTCGTTACGAGAAGCGTCGAATTTATCCAATACTTCTTACGCACTGTATAGTCAGTGTTAATTTCATCAATGTGGAGATATTACTACCCTCACACGCGAAAGAAATACCTTTCCAGGTATTTGGCAATCGCTAAAGATGAAATTACTATTGCAACTTATTTTAATTTTTAGTTTTTTGCATTCACAATGCAATTTTTATTACTGAAAAATGGAAAATGAAGTATTTAGAAAAAATCGACCCGTCTCACAACTATTAAACCTATTTAAACCTATTTAATTTTAGAGACTTTAAATATTTTTTCATTGGAAATGTGTCTCACTATGAAACTTAAGCTTTGGATTAAGATTGGATTCCCCGATTGATTGTTTTTGCGTAAGAAATGTCGGAAGAAGAGAAAATTGGTCTGTCTCCGCCTGTCACGGGACTCTGACATGCTTAGAATAATGCCCTGTCATTCCCGGAAGGGGCGGAACTTATTAGACAGTGATGTTGGCTCAACATTTGTTTTTGTGCTACAAACAGGTTTCTTAGAACAAGATAATAAATACGGCCAAGTCTAAAAGATGAGTGAAAGTCCTTATTTTCTGCATCAATCAAGACATGCAATTTTTATTATAGATTTTGCTTTACGATGGTCAAAACTTGAAGATGATAATCATAATAATATCTTAATAACTCTTCGCTTTGATATTAATATTAATAATAATATTTTTTTTACAATTATACCAATCATCTGGCTAATAAGTAGTTTAGTAGTAGTATTAGTTAGTAGTAGTAGTACCAAAATATAGACGATTTATAAGTACACTCGACAGCACATCAAGTTAAACAGTTGAACTGCGATAACAGCTTTTATTACGTAGGGCATAAAGGCGGTCTCAAGGTCAACATGTATACATAGTCTGATGTGCCGCCGTGTGTACATGCTTATTATGTCTATGTGAATAAATAAATAATTGATTTGGTTTGATTTGATTTGAGTAGTACTTAGTTGTAATTAGAAAACGAATTTTTTTTGTAAATTCTTACTTATACATAGATTGTAGACGGTTGTGATTTTTGTAGGTACTATTTATAAATACCTTGTGTTTAGGTGACTCTCACATAACAAAAGGTTTTTAACACACAAGTGGGAATTTAAAATCGAGCCTTGGCAAGGTTTCTAATAGCATTCCACGAGTACCTATCTTACGAGCGAAAGCGGTATCATAATGATCATTTAGCAGTTTTATTTATGGTACTTATAAATTTTGACATTATAATTTTCAGGTATGGGTTCATAATTCGAGAATTGTAACATGAGTGTAGATTATCGAAATACGTCAAGACTATTTTCATACCTGGGTGCCTACCATCAACTCTAATTGCGGTTTTGTTTAGGACCTAAACTGATCTGCTTCGCTTATTTGTATCACGACAGCTTAATATCAATGACAGCGATTCAGTGATCATTCAATGGCATTTCACAGCCGCTGAGCTATCATCAACTATTATTTGACTTATAACTCGGCCAAGCTAACATGACACCTGCAGGTTATACCCGTCCCTTTCACTCTCCGGGCATGACAGAATCGAGTGAAAGAGATGGGCAGAAGAAATAAGGACACAAATCGTTCGGTCATTCACATTTAGCAATTCATTTGCGATCCAGTTTTTAGAAGGTCATATAGGTCAGGGGGCCGATTCTCAAGCAATCGAGAAAAGTTCACATTTATAGCTCGAAATTCAAATATAACACAGTTTTTGTATTGTCAGAAATTCACAATCGAAAAAGTTCGATCGAAAACCAGTCGAACTCTACGAATGGTAAAAACCAATAGATGTTCGTATACGAACTTAGCTGTCAAAATGAATTTGTTGACATGTGAGACAGCTTAGTTTGTTTGAAACGTTCTAACTTTTCAATAGAAACCACAAACAAAATGTTCGACATACGAATTACCACACTGAAAAAGTTCGAATGCCTGAGAATCGGGCCCCAGGTACGAAAGAAAGCAATTCATTTTAGGAACCTATTCTGCATCGCGCTATTTTTGAATCGCTGTCTTAAAGTTGATGGTAGGCACCCTGGTAGTATTTTTAAAATATTTTGTAATGAGGTAAGTTTTAACTAAAAACCCAAGAACTTAAATTCAATTAAACGCATATTAACTATTTAAATCACAAATTGTTGTAAAAAAAAATATGCTAGGCTTACCTGCATTTTGCTATCAATACAAAACAACACTACGTAGTATAATATATAGGGTTGCATTAACATGTAGTTTCTAGTTTGCAATTCAATTAACTCTCGGAAACTTTGATACGAAATCCCACTGAACGAAAACGAAATCGCTCGCGTGGAACCACATGTGAGAGTGTTTATAATGCAAGACGTACTTCTGCGAGGGAAAGCGAATTTCGTTGATGTTAAAAGGATTCTCATAACGGCTTCGACATGAGCGCCGACAAAGCGAAGCCGCCGTAATAGATGATACTCCGAACGCGGCAATTTTACGCTCGCCCGCGGTAATTGCGGTGCTGTTCCAATATTAAAAATGTGATTACGAGTGCGAAGATGTGGCGAAATGGAGGCTTCTTCTGATGTAATCTATACTTATATTATAAAGAGGAAAGATTTGATTGTTTTTATTTGTTTGCTTCGAATAGGCTCCGAGACTACTGAACCGATTTAGAAAATTCTTTGACCATTAGAAAGCTACATTCTTCCCAAGTGACATACGCTATAGGGTTTGCTAACCGATGGCGTAGCTTCTATGACGTTCACAAGTATTGTAAATAACAATCTAAATTGAATAAACAAATTTGACTTTGTCTTTGACTATATTTTATCCCGATATTCCCACGGGAACGGGTACCACGCGGGTAACCGCGATGGTCTGCTAGTGACAAATAAAAGAAAAGTGTTGTGTTAATTTTAAGATGAAATTACGAGAAATACGAATGATTAGAGAAACGGGACACCGGACCTGGGGGCCCAGTCTGCTAACGTTAGGTCATAATCGTGTCTTAATCGTGTTTTAATTGTAATTCAATTGCAGTGCTTTTTTACACACTAGTTACAAGAATTATGACAGTACGATGTGATGTGAATGTAGTGTGTGGTGTGACCATCAGAAGTATTGTGAAAAAAGTACACATTTCTTGTAACTAGTCTATAGTATTATATTATCTGTGCTAGTCTGTAAAAAAGCACTACGATTGAGACACTATTATGACTCAGGCTTGGCCCCCTGCTATATCGCTGGGCGATTGCACTACCGATATGAAAACGAGTCAAAAGTTTTCTAGTACTATATTTTTTTGCACAGTGGTACCCGCGCTCAGCCTGCGATCGTTGAGGTTAAGAGCCATTTCGCAATTACAGCCATTTGGCAGTTGTCTCGCTCGCACAATGCAACATTTTCATAGATTGTGGAAATCACATTGTGTTTTATAGAAAAGTGTTTCATTATGTCCCTTCAACGCTATGTTACGGATATTTTGTATAAGTTATTTTATTCATTCAATTGAGTATTGGTTAGAATTAGGAAGTCAATTTTCGAAAACTTTAAGCTCGTTTGATCTAGTATTATTGCAGTATTGACAATATTGAAATATGTTTAATAATCTATACATATAATAAAACAGAAACGGAAAAAAAGTCTGTACATGAAAGATTTTTAAAAAATAATTACTGTTATGTGATGTGTACAGGATATAGACCCCAAAACAATAGATATTAAAATTTTTGTCTGTTTGTCTGTTTGTCTGTTTGTATGTTCGCTTTTCACGCAAAAACTACTGGACGGATTTTTACCAAATTTTGTGTAGTAATAGCTTATAACCCGGGTCAACATATAGGGTACCTTTTACTTAATAAAAATCCCTTATTCCTACGGGAAAATACAAAGACTGATTCTTACTAAAATAGATGGCGCCACATGATTATGAAAATACGTTATATTTAATTGCTGTCTCAATTAATAATGAATCATGTTATTTTTTTTTACCTGCTTCAAAACATAATATAAATTGAAACCCATCCAGGCCCATATAAAATCATAAAAATAATTTCATGTTATTTACGTCATTATATCTACTAAGCAATAGATGGCGCAGGAAGTCAGTAAGATTACGATATACCTCTCACAAAAGTACATTCGAATGATTATATTAATTAGGGTGAAAGCCCCCTCTGTTGCCACTTTAAGATGTTTTTCACTTCTTTCGCATCATAACTACTAAGCAATAGATGGCGCAAGAAGTCAGTAAGATTACGAATACCTTTCACAAATGACTTGACAATGAATTGACACTATAAGATGTTTTTCACTTCTTTCGCTTATGGTCTTAAGTAGGTATCTATAAAATACAAAATTTATATCTAAAATTGTCAAGAATGTATCTTATACTTTTCTTTAAATATTTAAATTCTTACAATACAAAAAAACTACTTAAAAAAAATTAACAGACTCCAAAGTATATGTCAACTGAAAAGGAAAAATATAATATCTATAATTAAGGTACCTTTTTGAGGTCGGTGCCAGTCAGTTTATTTTATTTAAATTACTTTTTATATCTTAAATTTTAGTGTGAATTGTACAATAACATACCCACGAAAACTACTAAACCGATTTTGATGAATCTTAGACTGTTCCCAAAGTTAGAATACACCTAATTAAAATCAAATAGAATCATCTCGATATGCCTTTAGATTTCGAGAAATTCGTGGACAAACATAGTAAAAAATATATAACTAAGTATTCATATACTTACGAAATTAAGTTTTATTAAAACCTATTTTTTTAACTTAAAATGTGCGAAGGGTGCCGATTGATGTGTTTTTTGTTAATCAAATTTTAAAAGATACATCGAGAAATTAATACTTAACTTACTTAGATAAAATAAAAGAAACATCTAATTCGATGTAAACTGAAAAGCGTTTATTGAATAATATTTCTATGTCATAAAGAATGATTACTTTTGTTATTATGACTTAAAAGTCATAGATAAAAAGTATATTATCGAGCAAAAGTTATTAACGAAATGTTTTAAGCTACGTAAGCACTCGGGGCAGTGGCCAAAACTGAAGTTTTCACCCTATTGATGTAATATTTCTATTTCGCATTTCCACTCGACGCTAGATGTCGCTACAGTAAGTATAGTGCCACAAATATATCTGACCCGGTGACAGTGGTCGTGGAGGAGCCACTAGCAATACAAAATTAACTGTCTAAATGGACTGCCGGCAGTCAACAGTATATTTAGTACCAAAAAATAACCACTGTGTGAAATAAGTTTGTCGCAATGTAGACAAAATGTCACCAATGTAATTTTGAAAAATTTGCTCATAAACGCTAAGTGGTCAGTTCGTAGATAGCTACACCTACCTACCATTTTTTATTTCATTTAACCGGCTCTGGCTACTTAGGCCTTCAGCCGTAGGTACCATCCAATAAAATAAAGGTATATTAAAAATAGTTTTCTATCTAACTTATTTATTCATTTATTTACTAGGAAAGCTTACATAAATGATGTTTGATTAAAATTAAATAATTATATTTTATACCTGTTACTTAAAGAAAGTTAATGACAAGCTCTCACAAATAGGAAATGTCTCAATAGCAAAATACTAGCCTTCCGCCCGCGACTTCGCCCGCTCGGACTAAACGACGACGTTATCCCGCGGGAATGTGATATTTTTCACGGATAAAAAGTAGTCTAAGGCAGCCATTACACAGTCCATCCAGATCGCGATCACTGATCGTGATCTTGATCGCGATCGAGATTTACTATGTACATATTTTGCGATCAAGATCGCGAGCCGTCAATCACCTTCGTACACAGTCAATCTGGATCGCGATCATTGATATTGATCGCGGATCGCGATCCAGATTGACTGTCTAATGGCTGCCTAAGTATGTCACCTTTCAGCTGCCAAACTATTCCTATTCCAAAAGTCACGTCGATCCGTTGCATCAATTTTGACGTGAAAGACGGACAAACAAACAAACCCTCTTTCACATTTATAATACTGGTATGGATACACACAATCTTTTTTCATTTTATAGAAAAAATATGATTGGCCTGATATTATGCATTACTAAGTAAGAACTTCTGTTTGAATCGTGAAAGCGCGCATATGCGCAAAACGATAATACGCGCTCTAATCGCGCGCGGCAAGAGTGCGCTCCACTGGAGCTCCATAGTAGTGGTCGGAGTGGATGTGCCTCGTGCGATCCAAGAGCACCAAGAGAACAAATTCGATTCACGATCCATGATCCCCAATCTTAGATCGTAGTTGGCCAATCCAAGATGGATCGTTTGGTGTGGTTTAGTCTTATGATCCTCGCGTAGAATAGATCTATTGCCCGCTAGCAAGCAACGAGATAAGTTATCACAACTTACTGTAAATCGAGATTTGACAGCCTAAACCGACCTAGATAGCGGTTTAAATTTGAATCGAGATCGCTAACAACAAGTAGCTAAATGGGATTTAAAATAAAATCGAGATCCAAGTGGCCCTTTTGAGTTATGAAGAAGAGAAGAGAAGTTTTTTTTTTCTCGCCTCTAAGAGATTGCAGACTTCAGTATTTAATTTGACATAAATTTTAGCTTGATACCTCGGACCTCGGACCTACGGACAGATCTATGAATGAGGGCTCAACTATGTTCATGCAGCATATGATAACAACATACCATGTTCATACCCTGGCCTGCATATTCGATATTCTTTAGACCCTTTTAGTAGAGAATAGGATTTCAAGAAGAGCGTTATGAAATCTGAGTAACAAACACATAAACTAAACTAACACAAAAGTCACTACACCGCGCGTACGAAGTCGCGGGCAACTGCTAGTGTATAACTAATTGCGTTGTAGGGACATAATGAAACACTTTTCTCAAAAACACAATGTGTTTTAAACAATCTTTAAAAATGTTTAGTGACAATTGCAAAGTGCGAAATGGCTCTTAAGCAACTTTTGTAATGGTCGGTCATGGGATGGGTGATCAAAAACTTTTCATCTCGAGCTCCTCAGTGCCTTAGGCACGTTAAGCGCTTGGTCTCAGCTGCATTTGGAGTCGTTAATACCCACCAACCCGCATTGGGCCCGCGTGGTGGCTCATGGCCCATTCTCCTTATCCATCCATAAGGATAGATAGTGCCCCACGCAGTGGTGATGGTGATAATGAAGATTTTCTTTAGCTCAGTTGACCAGCTTTGTTTTACTAAAGGGAAAAATTAACACAACCCTCGACATTTTAAAGAACTATCGAAATTTATCTCTTTGTGTATTATATCTATGCTATTTTACTAGTTTTTGTTTTGTTTAGTTATTAACGATTGTCGAGGTTGCTAGTTGTGTGCATCAATCGTGTGAAACAGTTTCTCGATCCCTCTAAGGGGTTCATAAAGCAGACCCTTATTTCCTCCTACGTTATGTTGTCTAAAGGTTTATTCGAGGCAGTATAACCAAGTTCGTGGCTGAGATTCATTGCAAATTCGCTCTTTCTAAATAAAGTGTTCACTTTTCTTTGAAACTAAAACTGAACTTGAAGAAAACTGGTTCTTTTTGTTTTCGCTTTGTATTAGTAAGACAGGGCCAACTTGGATTTTAGTTAATTATCATCAACCATTTTTATGTCCTTATTACGGGGGCACAGGCACAGGGGCCCGATTCTCAGGCATTCGAATTTTTTCAGGGTGGTAATTCGTATATCGAACATTTTGTTTGTGGTTTCTATTGAAAAGTCAGAACGTTTCAAACAAACTAAACTGTCCCACATGTCAACAAATTCATTTTGACAGCTAAGTTCGTATACGAACATCGATTGATCTGTACCACTCGTAGCGTTCGACTGCTTTTCGATCGAACTTTTTCGATTGTGAAATTCTGACAATATAAGTATACGAATTACCACGCTGAAAAAGTTCGAATGCGTGAGAATCGGGCCCCAGATTACTAAATAGTTACTAGTAACAGATACTGCACTCCGCTAAGCTATTTAAATAAATAGCAACTCTAACTATAACGCAATAAAGTGGTATTCAGCTTGTACGGCGCAAATTACGAACGGCCACTCGTTGCATCTCCTTCTATCGCATATATTCTAGCTCTTTTGCGGACCTAATTTCTATGGATTTGTACCGCCGTCGGTGCGGGCGAGATTTGCGCGCAAGTACATCAAGTGACAGATGCCTGGCACAGGTCTTCCTTATGGATGGATAAGGAGAATGGGCCATGACCCACCAAGCGAGTCCAATGAATGTACCTACGGCTTAACGTGCATTCCGAAACATGGAGGAGCTTGAGATGCCAAGTTTTTGGCACCAATCTCGTGACCGACCATTGTGAAAGATGCTTAACCTCAACGATTGCAAGCCGAGAGCGGTAACCTTTGCGCTAGGGGCTCCACAGATTTAAGTCAGGTGCTTCTAATAATATTAGAAGTACTTTGCTATTCAACGTGTTAATAGTTTTAGCGATACTGAGAAAACAGTTTGTTCTGAATCAAGAGTAAAAGGAATTCAACACATTTCTGAAAAAAAAATGTTTTAATTTTTTGCCTCTTCTAAAAATGTTTGTGTCTACTGCCTATTCCTTTAATACGCGCGGGACCCGTCACATGCTCTCTTACGTCATATTAGAGTTTCAAAGTAAAAAAGTATCCGAGACTTATGAGCACGAATATCTTTGACTTTGACGACCGATTTGGCGCAAGGGTAGGCTACCCACCTCCTGCGCCAGTGGTCTCGGGTTCGATTCCCGAACAAGACAAATATTTGTGTGCATGAAAATGTCTATTTGTCTTGGTCTGGGTGTTAACTATATATAATGAGTATGTATTTACAAACAAAAAGTATTTAAGTATATATTTATCCGTTATCAAGTTTTCCATGACACAGTTTCTTAATGAAATTAACATGGGCTTAGATAATAGGTGTGAATGTAAGAAGTTATTTATTTATTTATTTAATCTTGGAAGTTTCTTTTTTTTTAATAGTATTCAATTTAATATTAAACAAATTAGGTGGGGTGTATGGGCTTAAGTTGTATAATTGAGTCGTATTCAGACGTGTGGTGGGGAATTTAAGCCAGGTTCTTCGGTAGGCTTCGAGTTCAAATTAATTAGACGGTGAGCTGAGCCTTCAACCCGTAGGTAATGCGGCAAAACTAAATGGTTATGGAAATTTACTCGCAACTTACTTATAAATTAAGTTCGTCACGTAACAACTATTGTGAGAACTTAAGTAATTTGTAGGTATATTAATTTCCTTTATCTAAATTTACACCGGATGCACCGAAGCAATTAAACCTCTGTAGTAATTTTATGGATAGCTGATTTAACTCACAAATGAATTCCTTCGTATTCAAAGCTCATTCCAATTCTTTTGCATAAAAATAGAAGGTAGAACAAAGACATTTCAAAGAGATTTTAAACTTCAGCTTCCTTCAGTACTATCACCGGTTTTCTGTTTTCCATTGTTCCGCAACTGCAGTTGTTACCGCTATATTCATTTGTCTTGTCTCGCGTAAGTCGCGCGACATTTCTCCGACACAATGCATCGCTGACGGCGTTATCTCGTCACGACGCGCGCTGCAAGGGAATGACGCCTTTGAGATAAAACCACTATTCATCAAGGATCACTCTTTCTATTCTCGGGCGTAATCCGACGGTCCAGTGAAACAGATAGTGTGATGGTATTTGAAATGTAAGTGACCCAGGTGGACAAGGGCGATCAAGGGTCAAGCTTTAAGGTCACATCAGATATATCAACTCGTAAACGGATCGTAAACGTATCAACTCGAGCGGTTCAGTATTTTTTCTATGAAACTCGCTACTGCAACGCACACTAATCGGAATCGTAAGATAATCGCCTCGCCTCGGGACCAGCTCAAGAATCGCTTTGCGGGTCGCTCAATTTGCTATCCCCGCGCTTACCGCTAGTCGTCCACGCGCTCACGTCTCTCCTTGGCCTGAAAATGAAAATGAACTAACCACATTTAAAAAAATCAGACTAAAGTTCCGAGATTTGATCCCATGTCCACCTTTTTCGATATGGAACCACTGTGGCGAGGCGTAAGCGCGGCTTCGCCTAGCCGTAGCCGAGCCGACGTACCGACGCTGATCCGGTTTGGTTACGTGCTTGCGTTAGGTTGACGGCGAGGAGAAAGGCGATACGCTGTCGATCTCTTTCCGAGTTGATGTATCTGCTGTGACCTTTAGCGTGTTACACGAGCCATACGCGACAGCCACAAACGCTGTCATTTGAAGCAGAAGAAGAAACAAGTGACGACTAGCGGTGGCGGCGAGCGACAACCATGTGCGACAAGTTCATATAAAAGGTTCATGAGCGGAGAAGCTTATTATACTTATTGGAAATATGTCTTACTATTATGCTTCCAACTTTTTCATTTAATAATTTGAGCTATATTCATCATGTCAGCCGAACGACGCCCACTGCTGGGCATAGGCCTCCCCCAAGGATCTCCACAACGATCGGTCCTGCGCTGCCCGCATCCAGCGGCTTCCCGCGATCTTGACCGTAGCTAGGAATAGCGGGGCCGCCGGGGACTGGGGGCCGATTTTTTGGGTGTGTATCCATTTTTCGGGGGGGTTTGCCATAATCGCCACGCTTGGCAGGCGGGTTGGCGATCGCAGTATGGCCTGTTGTAACCTGGAGACGCTGCTGCCCATCTCTTTTTGGCAGTTTTCCCTCTGTCGGCTCTTACGACACCCACGGGAAGAGAGGGGGTAGTGCTATTTTATTTATGTGCCGGCACTACACGGCACCGGAGCTATATTATGACTAGAATAAGCAAATAAGTAGATAGAACTTTTTTGTGTATCAATAATAATGAAAGTATTTCGTGTTTACAGGTAATATACAACTGAGCATAATATCCCGATATAGGAAAAATTATGATAGTAAAAAACCACGAGCCCTGCAATTAGCTTTCAGGCCGGAAGGTACTTGCAAGGCTCATGGTTTACAGAATTGCATTGTAAATGCATAAAAATAATTTAATAATCTTAGTAATATCCGGATTTTAAATCCCGAAACGGAACGACAGACCGACCAGACCTATCCGAGTCATTGTTCAACTTAAAACTTTTAAAGTTCAGTCCAAGAAATATATCGTCGCAACCATGTGCAAGCTTCGGAAACTAATTTTGAATTCATTGAAACCGTAAACGAGTCATAACGCGTGAACCAGCTTCGCGCGTTCGACATGAAATATGATGGAAATTTTGATACGATATGTTACATAACTGAATAAGATGTGGAAAGGTTTCCCCCATTTAAGGTAGTATGAGCCAAGTCCGAAGTCTGCTCTTGGCTCGAGCAAAATTTGATACTCAACTGATAAAGAACATTTCCAATACTTTTAATGGAAAATAAAATAGGAAGTCGAAGTTTGAACCCATTTTCGAAAGGCTAAAACGCCTTAAAGCTACATTATTATTCAGGAATACCTTCACGGAACAGACGTAAAATTTTTAATGAGGAAGTTAAACTTTATCTTAAGTTTTATATCAGAGTCAGCTTTGGAGATCTTGAAACTTTCAAATCTGGAAAGCTTTAAGTGCTCATTTGTTTCTAGGTCATATCGCTGTATGCGGTTAACCAGGAGTTAATCAAAAATGTTACTTATCTAAGGTCCGGTTGCTCGGACATTACAGTAAAGTAAAAGTTAAAATTTAACTGTTGTCAATTTTGACATAGGTAAAAGAAAAATACGTTTGTTATCAGGGTTAAAAGTGTTGTGTGTACTATTTCATAAACCTTAATTACTAATATCAAAATTTAAACCACCCCCAACCTGTCGGTTATTTTTGACTGCTCGTTAAAGTAACCGCTGCTTCAACAACGCTTTTAAATTTGACCGCCGGTTAATTTTACTTTAACCATAATTTAACCCTAAAGTTAACGTAACCAAGCTTCGAGCAACCGGACCTATGAAAAACAGTTTCACAGATTTCACAGCGTTTATTTATTTTAACTTTAGATTATGTTATACCTATGTAAATGTAAATGCGAGGAGCCCGTGGCGCAGTGGATAGCGCGCTTGGCCTGCGATCCTTGAGGTTAAGCAACGTTCGCAATGGTCGGTCACGGGATGGGTGACCAAAAACTTTTCATCTCGAGCTCCTCCGTGCTTCGGAAGGCACGTTAAGCCGTTGGTCCCGGCTGCACTTGCAGTCGTTAATACCCACCAATCCGCACTGAGCCCGCGTGGTGGGTCATGGCTCATTCTCCTTATTCATCCATAAGGAAGGCCAGTGCCCCAGCAGTGGGGACATTAAATGGCTGATGATGATGATGATGATGTAAATGTTTGTTGAGTTTTAAAATACAAAAGGAATCATCTACCGGCTTATAATATACAAGCGGATCCTCGCGGTTTTACCCGCGTGGTATCCGTTCCCGTGGGAAAATTGGGATAAAATAATATAGCCTATGTCACTCGGGAAGAATGTAGCTTAGAAGTTAAGTTGAAGAAAGAATTTTCAAAATCGGTCCTGTAGTTTTGGAGACTATTCGATGCAAACAAACAAACAATCAAATTTCCCTCTTTATAATATCAGTATAGATATTAGTATATTATGATACAAGTGAGCTATGGTTGCTCATTATACACGAGGCTGTGGGTTGCAGCCCGAGCCGCAGGCGAGGGCGTAAATCAGCCGAGTGCTAGTGAGTAAGTTGCTCACGAGTTTCATACGCACTTTTTCAACACACTTGCGAGGAATAACAAACATTTATTGAATACATAACATAATTATTATAATAACATAATATTAGCTAAGGGAAAAAGCGCGCAAGTTTTTTTTTGCACGCGCCAAATGTAAGGTGATTAATAACATACAGCCATACAGCCTACTTCAAAATAATTATAATAATAGTGATAAAATGCAAATGTTATGTTTTATAACAAATTATTGTGAATTTTAAATAATTTGATAATAATATACTTAATTATGTTGTTTTGTCATAATTAGGGACACATTTATTTATTCTAAAAACGTAAATGGATTTTCAGCCGTATAAAACCTCTTTGTTGTTACAAAAAAAGAACTGTACCTATTACCCGGTGAAATTGAAAATGCTCTGTTTACTCGCATATAACTTGCAGTTAGGTACTAACTTAACTTTGTAGGGATACTGTATTACCCGGATAAATTCATAAGTCTCTGTTTACTCGCATATACTTTGCAGTTAGGTATTTACTTAACTTTGTAGGGATAATAAGAAATATAATAAGAAATAAGAAATATTTATTGTCACAATTTTTTACATGTTAGTGATGAAGTCCCTGACCCCTATATTAGGTTTATCACCTGAGTGACAGAGGCCAGTGCCCTCTTCGTTACAAAGGTACTTCAAATAATAAATTAAATTAAATCAACAATAAAAGCATACAAAATTCTACTTTGGAACTTATAGTAACAAACAACCAATTACCAGAAAGAAATGTGTGTGTGTATGTGTGAGTGTGTGTGCGCGCGCGCGCGTGTGTGTGTGTGTGTGTATGTGTGTGTAATTAATTTATAATAAAGACTCAGTTTGCTCATAGGTAAGGGTCAGCAACCAATTTCTTATTTTAACTTTGGCTTCCCTAAGTGTTAATGGGTAGAAATCTACTTTTTTATTAACTTTGTTGTATAGATACTTAGAGAAGAATGCATGCTGCCGTTTAGCAAACGCAGTACGGAATTTAGGAAGGTTACAAACACCTACAATAGTTCGTTTGTTTCGGTATTTTTTGTCGTATGGGGTAACTTTGTGTTGTTTTAAAAGTATTTGGAGAATGTATATTTGTCTTACAGTAAGGACTTCACATTTTTCATATAGCAGTTTTGTAGGGAATCTGTATGGGCTGAAGGTCATGACTTTTAAAAGTGACCTTTGAGCTCTTTCCAGGTTAATCATAAAAATTTTGCAAGCGCCACCCCATATACAAATACAATATCCAAGAATTGATCGAGAAAGTGAAAAATAGATGTTTCGTAAGAGGTTAAAATCTGCTACATGCCGTAATCTCTTAAATGCCCATATAAGTTTTCGCTGACGAGACGCTGTGAGGTTAATATGACTCTTCCAATTTATGTTTTCGTCCAAAATCACTCCGAGGTATTTGATTTGATTACTTTTTTCTATTATGGGACATGAACATTTAGCAGTATCTGAGAAGTTACAAGAATGAAATTTTAAAGTTAAATTAGCTAGGTTAATTTTAGTCAAATGAAATTGTACATAATTATTTAGTTTTAGAGCTGTTTAAGGTCAAAAGATTTTCTCTAAGCCAGGAACCAACATTATGAAGTCCATCTTCAGCTACTTGCCTAACTTCGTCCCAAGTCTCTCCATGAAATATAAGAGCCGTGTCATCAGCATAAGTGAAAATCTTACAGTTTGCTAAAAGTTGTTGACATAAATCATCAATATATATCAGGAAGAGACTCGGACCAAGAATGCTACCCTGGGGTACACCAAAGGCAACCGATACACCAGGACTGAGATGATCCCCAATTCTGACTTGTTGTATGCGGTCCGTAAGAAAGTCCGAAAAGAGTTTAAGGGCATTATCTCTAATACCAACTTTCTCTAGCTTGGTCACAAGTGTGGGGATCGAAACCGTGTCAAATGCCTTGGCCAAGTCAAGGAAAACACCAAGGCACTTTTTATTGGCGTCTATGTGAGATGTAACGTAATCGACAAGATGACTTACAGCATCCTCAGTGCTCTTCCCCGACCTGAACCCAAACTGATTATCGGAAAGTATGTTGAAATGTTCTAAATAGTTCATAAGACGATTGTTAAGAGCTTTTTCTAAGAGTTTGGACAGTGCGCTAAGAACTGAGATTGGCCGATAGTTGGTTACACTTTGTCAATCCCCACCCTTGTAAACGGGAGTAATGATGGACTGTTTAAATACTTTTGGGAAAGTTCCCTGGTCAAAGCAAAGTGCAATAAGCTTAGTCAGGTGTGGCACTAGAAAATGTTTAGCTGACTTTAGTAATTTGACAGGAATGGAGTCCCATCCAGTAGCACTGCTAGTCTTAAGGCCATTTATGAGAGACTCAACTTCGGCCTCGTCTGGGGGTAATAGAACAAAGGTGTTACAATTATTAGATCTAATGTTTTTAGTTTGTATTGGTAGGTCACCATTTGATTTTATAATATTGTTTGCAAGATTTTCGCCAATGGTAGCAAAATAATTATTAATTTCCTTTATGTCGTTGACGGCGTTATTGGGGCTAAGAAGAGATGCCGCTGATGTTTTCTGTGAACTAAAGTTTGTGATGGATTTGATTGCATTCCATTTTTCTTTATTATTTTTTGCAGAAGTTAGCAAGGATTCCTCATAGTTATGTTTAAGCTTCCTGAGAAGAGAGTTACAATAATTACGGTAGCGTTTATATGAGACCTCTAGAATGTTGTTGTCAGGATTCTTTTTAAACTTATTACTAAGTTTGTCTCTATGTCGAATGCAACGAAGTAATCCCGGTGTTAACCAAGGTTTGATAGTTTTTTTCCTACACGGGATAATTTTAATGTTGGAATGAAGCTCAATTGCAGAAGACAGATCCTTAACAAGTTTACTAGCCGCTTCATTAGCATCAGCGTTAGAGTTAAGATAAGCAAAATCTAAGTTTTTAATGTGATCAACACAAGAGTTAAAATCAGTAACAGTAAACTTAAAGTTGTTTACAGCTGATAGTTTTTTCTTCATAGATAGAATTAATAAAACTAAGCTGTGATCTGAAACTGTAGCATCAATCACGAACACCGAAGCGGAAAGGGCAGATTTTAGCAACACGTGATCTAGACAATTTTCAAGCCTTGTGGGAAAGAGGTGACCTGGTAGCATCCCAAGCTCAGCGGTTAAGTTCAGATATGCTTCACTATGCCTGTCTCTATTGCCATTTTTTATATCAATATTGATATCACCAGTCAAAATGATATTGGGTGTGGAATGATAAAGACAAGTTATACTCTCAATGGAGTGTAGAAATGAATCAGTGCATGTGATTGAAGGGGACCTGTATGTGGCTATAACGAGGATATCAGGATAAATATTTAATAATAGAAAATTTGCCCCTGGCATATTTGGTTCGGAAACAGAGCACCTAATATGTTTTTTCACGTATATAACTATACCACCATTTTGATTATTACAGCTTCGTGTGTAGTAGAGAGTGTAATGGTCAAGAATAGGGACAGGTTTATCATCACTGAGCCAACACTCAGTCAAAATCAACACGTCCATATCAAATTCAAACCTAGTAAGTTGCGCAATGAAACTATCCAAGTTTTTATTTATACTTCGGATATTTTGTGTTACAATCTTTAGGGATGCTGAAGAATTCCGTATTATTTTATTACAAGTGTCAGTATCGCAATTGAACGATGACGCAATATTAAATTTATCTAATTCTAATGAGATATCTTCAGCCACGTTACCCATTATGACCAAAAGTTAAAGTTAGATGAGACTTCAAAAGGCACATTAATTTAAGTGCAAAGATGTGCAACTTATTTATAGGATTGAAGCATAGTATGTCAATTAATTTTATTTGTACAGGTAATCTAGTTATGCAAAAGTGTTTAAATGCAAAAGTAAAAATAAGTTGATGTTTAGTGTTTATGTGGTTATTATCTGTATAAAATGAGGTTACATAAGATATAAGATGAGTAAATACAGAGTGTAAATGAGCGTGTGTGAAATAATCAAAAAAGTAGAAAAAAGGTAAATTAGAGTAGAAATTATAAGTAACTCTGGTAAGCTTTTGTTTAAAACATAAGTGTAGGCAAAAAACAAAACATATGGCCACCCTGAGGATCATCCACGTAAATAGTCAATCCTTTTTTAGTGCATGGAGTGTGGCTTCACTCTTGACGAGTATATGTGGATCACCCTGCTTCTTCCTGAGATAAACAAGTCCATTTGCAGTCCAGCAAAAATCATAGCCCATAGTTTGGCGAAAATCACGAGCGAGGTAATATAGACGCGACGACTGTGCGGTTAAGTGTTCTGAGGCATAAATTTCGCTTTTTGGACCTGTGAATCCTAGATGAGTCGAGTTTAGCTGTTCCGTCTTGAATTTTCTGGCTGAAGCGTTATGGTTCTTTAGGGATAATTCTATTACGCAACTAGTACTGTAATATTATTATGCACGCGTGTTTTATAGTTCGGTTTATGGCCTTAAGATCGATGTAATAAGGCTCACTTTATGAGCAAGTGTGTTGAAAAGATATTTATTTATTTATTTATTTAAACTTTATCGCACAAAAGGGTACAAAAGGCGGACTTAATGCCATAAGGCATTCTCTACCAGTCAACCAGAGAGCTGGATATCATTTGATCCGTTCCTGTTTTTGTAGTGATCAGTGAGCGTATCATTAAAAGCGTCTGGGGAAATAACGTTAGAAGTTGAAACAGCGCAAGGCATAAATTACTCAACTTACGGGCGACGTCGCGACGTCGCGCCGCGAATTTTTGATAAACTCCTGATGAGCGCAGCAATTTCACCCTTAAAGTAATACTTATAAGGGATACGTCGACTTAGCCGTATATTAATATTAATGACCAAAACGCCCGCCCACATGTATCCCAATTTATTAAAATTCCCTTCGCCAAATTAACTTTTTTAACATCAAAATAACGTTTTTTGTTATTCAGATTTAGGCATCTATTTTAATTTGTGCTCATTCCTTCATAATATTATTTTTATTTTTCATTTTACTAATGACATGCGAATGAAATGAAATATATTTTACTTTTGCACATGAAAAAGGGTACATTTTGTGATCTTATAATATTGTATTGCCTCTCCTCTTTAGACAGCAAGAGTAGCATGCAAAATTTAACATTATTTATTTAAAAAATATCAAATTGAATTTACAATATTACTTATTTATGAAAAAAATTAACAATATTAGTCGAAAATATCTTTATCAGCTGAAAGCCTTAGAAACCAGAGCCAATAAAACTTATTATTATCTAATGGCAGACCATATACCAACCAATAGACCACCACCAAATGTCACATACACAAACACATTGTCACTGCGGTATAAAATCGTCAGATTATGGAGTACAAATTACTTAACCCTATTTTCCCGACGTTGAATTCTTAAAACATCATTTTAGAGTCCGCGCTACAAACTTGTCGTGTATCAGAGGGCGCTGATCGGTGAGGTCGGTCGGAAAAATAAGCCCTGTTTCTTCGATCAGCAATAGTACCTACTAATGAAGGCTCTCGAACTAAATCAAAATTTTTTATAGCGCCTTTGAACGGAGATACGATCTTACGTCATAAATGATGGGAGCTGTTATAAATCTATGGATGGGAGCTACTTATAAAATTACGCGCAAGTGGCTCAAGTGGGTGTATATTTCTGGACCTGAGAAGCATAACACTGTAAGTCCATTTTTAGCGTTTTTTGCTTTTTAAGACTAATGTATAAAAAAAACCCGTATTCTTTCCAGCGATAAAACTGTATGTTCAAAAAGTCGGTCAGAACCCAGAGTTTATAATTGTATAACAACGTAACAGACCTTATAGCCTTGAGGCATAGTGTCGCAAGTGATAATACAGTAAAAGACTTTGTACGTCACCAATATTGTATCTAGAATTATGAACTGGTATTTTAACGTAAGTGCGGAGTTACATACTTCTGCCTCTACCTTGTCTTGTCGCGATTATTACACATAAAACTGCATGTAACGGAGTTTTTATAAACTTCATCAAATTTTAGTAAATTAAACGAAAAGATGATCTCTTATTGTGGCATTTCTTAATCTATAATAGTTATTCTATAAACCAAATTAAAAAAAATGCTGCTTAAACTTTTGCTTCTCTTAGTTACTTAGGGATAAAGTCCATACAACAGCAATTTTTTCACAAAGTTGTCTCTACTGTAAAACTATGGTTTTGGCACTTGCAGCTTAATGCCTCTCAGGTCCAGGTTTGCTCAGCCGTATTTGTCACCTACCTTAGATTAGACCTAGGTGTTATTGTTGATCGAAGCCCTATTCCCATGTACATTTTTTTTTTATCCCCGTTTCTTATTTAGGCGAGGATTCCCGACCGAAATAGGCACGCTAACGCTTGCTTGGCCGCGCTCGATACACTTCGCGCGGATCCAGCGGCACCTGGCAGTGAACTGTGAACTCGCGAGCGCCCCGCGAATCGATAATCACTTAAAATTCAATTAAAAATGAAATAAAAAAAAAATATGACAGCCAGAATCCCTCGGCTATTCAAATACACTTATTTTCATATATTTTTCATTAACTAAAACCAAGTATACTGCGAGTAATATGATATTTGAGTTATTATTAGACGGATGTTTGGGATTTTATTTGACACAGTAAAAAATCACCAATCAAAAAAAAACGGCCGGAAACACTAGATAAATAACTGTAAAATAACATATATTTTTTCCAAATTTTAAGTACTTGTGATTTGCGAGTAATCCATAATTTAAAATACCCTATTTTGGGGAATCAGCGCCTTAACGGGGTATCACTTAGCCTTCATCACACTCACACCTGATGTTAAGTAATAACAAGGCTGAAGGTGGAATCGCACTATTTCGGGAATCCTCAATTACTGAGGAACTGGCTATCTTATCTCTGCCGGAACACAACAATGTTGAAAACATCGTTGTCATGGCGTCAGACTTAGGATGGTGGTAACAAGCCACGCGGACTTTTTATCACAAACCAAACCGAATAAACGGGTACATAATTGTGTACCCCCACTGGGAATCGAACGCGGGACCTCTGGGTCTGATTCCGGTGGTGTGTACCACTAGATCACAGAGGCGGTTAAATAATTTTGGCACAAATAATGCTAATCAAAGAACCAAAGAGGTCAGACTGTTCTAGTCCTCTCGTATGTAGCACAGAATTAAAATAGTACTAGTAATATCGTAAATATCTGCATTATATTAGGTCACAACAGCATAAAGGTCATAGCCCACTTATACCGCACCGCTCCAACACCGCTCCAACCCAACACCGCTCTAAACGAAGGCGACAGCTAGCAGGCACTCAGCAATCCACGCGGCGGCAGCTAGCAGACTCCCAGCTGTCCACGCGTCGACTGCTATAGGTGCGCGGCGGCGAACGGCGCGGCGACCGCTAGCAGTGAGCGCGCGGAACGCGCGACGTCAACGAGGTGTCAACTACCGAGCAGTCTGACGGCGGTAAGCTCGTGGACCGCGCGCTGTCCGCTATTTCAAATTGTTACTGTAAAATGAATCTACAGTGAACGACATTAAGTCCATATTTGGCTGTTCATACTTTGGTTGGGTGGGAGCGGTGCGGTCTAAGTGGGCTATGACCTTAAGGCCCCGCGGGGACCCAAGTTCAGGCCCCCCGCGCCGCCGCGCCTGCTGAGAGATTTACTCAAACACCGTTAAGGAACTTTATGTCCTAGAAACTGCCTAGAAACAACATGGAACTATTTATTATGTTACACGACTAATATTATTATGATGTTCTCTTTAGTAATCAACAAGAAATATACCTAATGAGGCCGAAATACGTTCTTGGAAATTGTCAAGTATTGCTTCTTTGTGCCGTGTCTCTTGCAGAATTCGCTTATTTCAATATAATTGAGGTTCTGATGTTTCCAATTTGTAGTTTCACTTCTTGGAATTTCATTTGTACTTGTAATGCGTTTGGTTTGAAGTTTCATATTGAAATGACTTCGTAGAATTTTGCACGTTTCAAAGGCCTTAATAATAATATTATAAAGGTTAGCTTTTGCAGCAGGGACATGTAAAAGACTGATGTTCATTCTCCCAGAAGAATCGATTAAGTTTTTAATATATTGTCAAATAATTAAATTGTTACATTGGATCCTTCATCGAAGATTCATCCAAAATCCCAAAACTCGAAAGTATAGAAAAAACTTAACACAACGAACCGTAGAAAAAGAGTCCACAAGTTAGTAAGTGTTGAGTGTCTAAAAATCTGATGTCCCTTCAAGTTAATAAAACTTGCAAAGAAAACTAGTTGGAATAAAAGTGGTTCGCAGTTTCGTTTCCATTGTCGCAGCTAAGCCACCTGCGCCGCCAACTCATCAGATATAAGCGCAATCTGCGACCAGCTGGCTTGCTGTAACGGCGGCTGCAGTACAATCGCGGTGCATCGCAAAATGTCGAAACTTTGTCTACGGAAGCGCTCAACACAAGAGATATGTCCTAACTTTGTCTAGTCACCTGGTTGCGCTGCGGGGTAATTTAGAAACTACATGTAAGAGCGACATACGTTGTCAGTTTTTCAAAGAAAATAAGATCATAATAAGTTTTAGGATGTTGTTAAAAGTATGATATTTTACTGTGGTACCTAAATGATGTAAAATTAGGGCTTATCATCTATAACTTAAACCTCTGGAGTGCTGTTCTCAAATGAAATTCCACCGTCACTTCACGTCCACTTAGCATTCAAACACGAGTCTTTGTCAAATTCTTAACAAACAGGTGAAAATCAGCGAAACAGAAGTCGATCGGAAGAGAATCGCACAACAGGGGGCCGATTCTCAGGCAATCGAGAAAAGTTCACATTTATAGCTCGAAATTCAAATATAACACAGTTTTTGTATTGTCAGAATTTCACAATCGAAAAAGTTCGATCGAAAACCAGTCGAACGCTACGAGTGGTAAACCAATAGATGTTCGTATACGAACTTAGCTGTCAAATAGTAGATTGTATTACAAGGGAGCAAAATAATATATTTACGGCGAGGGCGCTATTTTGAATCCAGAGCGCAGTGAAGGATTCTAGAGTAGAATCTCGAGCGCAGCGAGGGATTCTAAAGTAGAATCCTGAACGCAGCGAGGGATTCAATATACGCCGCCCGAGGTGAAAATAACTTTCTTTGTCGTTCGGATACAACATAGCGCTAGTCGGGCAAGAAAAAAAATTTGTTTGGAAATAAAAAAAAAATTAAATAAAAAAATATATGTCCATCAGATTCCTTATAAGTATCTCAGGGGATGCCGTAGGGGGGTTGAAAATTTTGTTAGATTTTAGGTACGACTCACCGTTTACGAGATATTCTCAATTTTATAACATTTTTATAATTTTTTTGAAAATTTCTCGTTTCCGAAAAAAGTCCCGGCCCCATACAAAATCAGTTTTTTTTTAAGTACTGCACACCCTTTGCTACACTCCAACCAATGCTTCTTTAATTATGTTCTAAATTCAAATCTCATCCTTTTGGACCCTGTTATGAAGCTGTTCAAAATTCAAATCTCATTTATACCCTCTTGTCATAACAGGTAAAAAATGAATCGTTTTGGACCCTGTTATTAGATAAACAATCATCGCTTTTCGAATCGATGGGATGAAAATGAATTTGTTGACATGTGAGACAGCTTAGTTTGTTTGAAACGTTCTAACTTTTCAATAGAAACCACAAACAAAATGTTCGACATACGAATTACCACACTGAAAAAATTCGAATGCCTGGAATCGGGCCCCAGATGTAGTTTGAAAATGGAACGATTTCTATGAGCGCATCTGTAATTTAGGAACGAATATAATATACACTAACGAATAATTGGAACCTTTTTACGCTACCAAATATTATATTCTCTGCAAGTCTGCATGAACTGGCAATCACTGTATACGACTGGCGTCACATCCAGTGACGTCACATGTCGTCTCCCGTCTATTATTATGCAGTGCATCGTCCAGCTGACCTCTTTATGAGAAAAGCACACTCATTTGATTCTTATATTAAATTCTTCTCAACGACAAACGTCTTTAGTGCGCTACGTAAGCTCCGCACTCAGCGCAAATATATCATGATTCTTTTCATTCCGAATGTAGTGTGAGGAGGCAGGCAGGTGGTGAGGTCCGATAATAAAACGCCATTAGTGCTCTGTGCCGGTGGCTTGGGGCTAGCGCGCCTTTGAACCACGATAAATACTAAGTCATGCGATAAGTAATCGAACAGAAACAAATATAAAATTTATTGCATAAAATATGGTTGCATAAGGTTTAGAAATTCAAATTAGTAGCTCATCACTATTTGCCGGAAATCCGATATTCAAGAAAAAAAAAGGTGATAATAAAAATAATAATGATTTTTATTTAATAGGTAGGTAATAATTTTATTAGTACTGAATTAACTTTTTTTATTATAAACTTTTTTCTGTATCTATTTAAGACTCTACAAATATTACATAAACAATCGTCAGTTAAAATTTAGTCAGAATGGGTTTACATTGTAACTGGCCAAAATGAACGAGAGGCCACGGCTTGCTTTTAAACTTGAACCTTCACAGTAGAATAAAAATGACGGATGTCAGTATTTATCAGAAATCCGCAATCAGCATCATCATCATTCGTCAATACACTAGACTAGACGATCGGTAATATCACAAAATAATTTTTTTTCAAAAAAATTAAACCGCTTTCAAATCAAAACTGCAAACAAAAACTCATTTCCCAAAAACACGTAAAAGTGAAAAATAAATTGAATCATTCAATTCAAAGTACGAAAGTGCGGGACTTTTTCTAATTAAGCTTGAACTTACTGATCTGATTGAAGTCGGTGTCAAGCCGAAAGTAACAAGAACGAATACTTAAAATTCAATTTCAAAACACAGTATTTACTGAGTGTCTAGGTTTCGCCTTAGGTCAACATCATTGCCTTAGGTAATCAATATTAACTTTGCATTTTTAACAAGTTACCTGTTAAGTAAGTCACAAGTAAAAAGAAGTAAGTAATCAGCCAAAAAATGTTTGTTCATGAATGTGGTTTTGTATCTGTTCGACTGAAACTCCAGTGCAAAAATCGGTATTTGTAGAAATACGAGAAGTATTTTTGAAAATAACTTAATTAATAATTTAGAAGGGCTTGAAAGAGTTGTTCCTTTTAAATACTGGTATATCTGCTTCTAAATTTACTGAAAATCAATCCACCCTTTAGATGATAATATTATACTTCTCACATATTCCACTTTCACAAAATGTTAAAAACAACTATTCATCTATATATATAAAATTCAAAGTCCTGACTGACTGACTGACTGACTGACTGAGATATCAACGCACAGCCCAAACCGCTGAACCTAGAGACTTCAAATTTTGCACATATATACGTTATACAGTGTAGGCATCCACTAAAAAAGGATTATTGGAAATTCCATCCCTAAGGGGGTGAAATAGGGGATGAATGTTTGTATGAAAGTCCGTCAGTCTTGAAGTTAGGATCTTCAAATTTTGTATTTAGGCTTGCAATTGAAAATTAATATTTACCTACGTCAGCGTTTTTGATAATTCCACCCCCAAAAGGGTGAAAAGGGGGATGAAATGTTGTATCTAGAAAGTCCTTCATTTAATTTATTATTTAGGCTTATTGTTCGCGCCGCGCTGCGAGCGGTGCGTTGTCATTGTCAAGGTCACGGGCGACACGCAATGCGCTCGGGCCGCGTGCAGGCCAGTTGGCCGTAAGCAGCCGTGAGACAAGTTCGTGTGTTTCTGTAGCGACGTGCCGCGCAAGTTACCTACCCATATTGGGACCGAGATTTCGTTTTGCACCTACTAGGGCTCCGGTCGGGGTACGGACTTGTAACCCGTGTGTGTTCGCTTTGAAAAGCGCCGGGAAAGTTTTAGCTGCCTATTAGGGCAGTGTGTAGTATAAGAGTGTTAGCTGTAAGAGTATCCCATCGGGGGTTGTGTGGAGATCGTTTGGCCCGGCGCGCGCCGGCGAGACAACGTTCAGCCCCCCTGGATTACGGACAGTATCCCTTACCATAAGGTAGGACTAGTTTTAATTTACTTAATTTTGCATGAGAGACCTTCGTTTCAATAAACTGTGGAACACAGTAGATGTGGTCATCACAATTGTGCGTGATCATATTTTTGGTAGCAGAGCTTAGTTGATATAATTAATTTTCATATTAAAATTAACTACATAAAATTTCATAGTAAAAATAAAAAGCGTACCTAAAAAGAGTACCTAAAAATTATTTTTTTTTGTTGAAATCTCGAGGGTATTTGAAGATCCCGAGACGATTTGAAGTACTAAGAAATTGTTCTAGTAAATTCTCGAAGCGAATGTTTCTCACTTGGTGGATCCGATAATAGATAGACACTTATATAATTGTTGTCACATACTAGTGTTTTGATACGAGTTTACTCGCCTAGATGTGTATATTTTTTTTGTGTGTCCGGATTTATTTGACGAATAGTTCGTTCGAAAGTGTGTTTATTAGTATCACATACTAGTGATTTGATACGAGTTTACTCGCCTAGATGTGTATATTTTTTTTTTGTTTGTCGGGATTTATTTGACGAATAGTTTCGTTCGAAAGTGTTGTATTAGTACCACATACTAGTGTTTGTTCCGAGTCCGCTTGCCTAGTTAAAAAAGTGGAACTAGTTTTAATTATTTGTAGTATTAAATTACGAGTATTATTATTAAAAATAGTTTTGTTTTTGGTTGTTGATAACGGTTTAGTAGTTGATTTGCGAGGTATGCCATACCGTTAATCCTATACGTTTTGTTTATACCGTTATATTGTTAGCCCTTGAAATTGGTAAGTTGCTAATAATTTATGAAACTAGTAGGGTCCGTGTATGTCGTCCGAATTTTAACCCTTGAACCCCGTTGGGGCCAATTCTGACCACGCATATAGCTGTCAACGTTCACTCAAACCCGGGGCGGCCAATATTGACCAGGCGCCGGCCGGCACAGATTACTTGTGTTTTATATTATCGTGACGCGACCTATTTCTATTGTTTTTTTTGTTGATGTTTACCACCTTTATATTTCTTTGTTTGCTTGTTTATTAAAAATGCTCGTGAACGGGTGCTGCCAGTGGGGTGGGTCTGCTCATGTCTACTTGTGTTAAAGGTGTTCGGGATATGGTTAATAATAGTATTATATTGATTTATGAGCGAGCTGGTGTGTCTCATAGTAATTTTGGTATCCGTGTCTTACAGTAACAGCAATTTTTCTAATAATTGTTTTATTTATTCAAAAATTCCTTTTATTTGTTAATACTTATAAATTTGAATATACAGCGCAGCTTGCAGTTTCCTTTTCATTAATCCTATCGTATAATACAATGTGAATAAGATTAAGATTAGTGTGTCCATTAAACTATTTGATTCCTTGTTTAGTTGAAAATTGTTTACTGTTTTAGGTAATAAGCAAAATTGTACTTAATTTAAGCGGCATTCTGTATTGTGATGGAAAGTAACCTTACTATTATGTGAAGGTCACTTTTCAAATTTGACGACTCTGTATAAGTTAAAACAGGGAGAAAAAAATAGCCCTTGGCGAGTTTCTTGCCGGTTCTTCTCGCTACAAGGTCTCCTGCCGTAGGATTTGCGAACCGATGGCGTAGCTTCATTGACGTTCATAAGTGTTGTTAAACAAACCTAAATTGAATAAACGATATTGAATTTTGAATTTTTTTTGAATTTTGAATTTTTTTGAAAAAAAACGGGATATAAATGGCTCCTACGAATCCGACCGCCGTATCCAGGGCTGGCATCCAAGGAGCTTTGCGTTGGCTTGCTTGTGCGGTCACATTAATAGACCGAGCCGACCGGGTAGGCGCGTTGCTAGCTCGGTATGGCGGGCTGGCAGCTCGGCTGCAAGACCTGGAGCGCCACGCCATGGAGTGTCGCGCGTATTATTTAGAGAACCCCCCAGCTGATGATGCCGTGTCGGAACAGCTGGAGCAGGATGTAGCCCAGGCCTATGAGCTGGCTGACCAGTTCACGGAGGCGGCTGAGAGGGCCCTGGCTGTTCGGAAGGGGGAGCCGGTTTTGAGCGGGGAGGTCAAACCTACCCCGACGGCGTTGCTAGGCCGATTGCCTACCTTGGAGATTCCCACTTTTAATGGGGATCTGTCAGCCTGGATGGGCTTCATTAATTTGTTTGACAGTTTGGTGGATTCACGACGGGACTTATCCCCTAGTGAGAAGTTGGCCTATTTGCGCTCCTCCCTGCGAGGAGAGGCCAGCTCGGTAATCCAGCACCTGCTCATCAGCGACGACAACTACCAGGTGGCTCGCCAGCTTCTGGTTAGCAGGTACCAGAATGTCCGGTTACTGGCGGACACCCACGTGGCCACGATTTTGGCCCTCCCGCGAATCACGCGGGTACACCTGTTACGGAGGGAGTTGCTAAACCCGCTACTGTCAGCGGTCAACTCCCTAAGGCGATTGGACCTGCCGGTGGATCAGTGGTCCTTTGTACTGCTGCACATAGTCCTCGCCAAATTGCCCGCTGAAATGAAGGGGCGTTTCGAGCAGAGGTACGGAGGCGACAGCGCCTCGTATCTCCCGCCCTTCGCGGACCTCCTTCGTTTTTTGGAGGACGAATGTAGGGTGACGGACCACCTGGAGCCCGCCCCGGTTCCAGGTGTTGGTCGTATGGTGGCGGCGAGGGAACAGCCCCGTCGCCCGACCAATCGCTATGCTGCCTTCCAGCAGTCCCCTCCCCCCGCACCGAGTGAGCGGTGCAGGTATTGCAGGGGAGATGGGCACGTGGTGCACGAATGTGCCAAATTTGGAGGCCTCCGCCCAGAGGGACGGAGGGCCGTTGCTAGACAACGCCAATGGTGCTATAGGTGTTTGGGGGGACACATGCAGTCGGCGTGTCCCCAGACCGAGGATTGTCGTCTTTGCGGAGGGAGGCATCACCCCCTCCTTTGTTTGGACCGCAAGGACGCCGGGAGCGACCGGGGTTCGAATTCCTCGCGCACGGGCGGGGGCCCGGCAGCCCGGAACCGGTCCCCTAGAGATTCGGCGGGGCTTAGCCCCCCCGTTCAGTCCCCCCCGGAGAGGGGGAACTATAGGAGAGACGCCCCCGCCACGGGCGGGGGTAGGGGGGTACCACAAGAGTACGCCACGGTGGCGATGGGCACGGGCCCTATTTGCTACTCCCCCCCCCTAATGGAGAGGCCTCGATTGGGGTACTATGTACCGAGGCACGCCCCACACGGGTATTACCCTGCACCTAGGAGTGCTGTTGGTCGGGGCCAGTATGTACCCGATTGGGACCCGCTCGCCCGGTACGAGCGTCCCACATTTGGCGCGCCGACTCAGGCGCGAGGGGGACAAGTACCCCCCCAAAATTTTTAATGGCGCCCCTGTCGGACCCAACCACCCCTCCGGAGCTTGTGCTGTTGCCAACAGCCTCCGTGAATGTTTGGGGACCTAAGGGCAATGTTGTCACGGTGCGTGCCCTTTTGGACTCAGGTGCCCAGGGGTGCATAATGTCCAGGTGGCTTGTCCGACAGCTGGGTCTTTTGCTTTTGCCGCATCACGAAGCGGTACGGGGGGTGGGAGACTCGCGGATCCCTGATCCGATTGGTCGAGTTGAGTTCTCCTTCTCCCCCCACTACACGCCAAGGCCGAAGATCGGTGCTTCGGCGATAGTATTTGATAAGGTGGTTGGACCACTCCCGCAAGTGCGAGTGCCGCCATCCACGATTGAGCTGACGTCTGGACTGGCTTTGGCTGATCCTTCCTTCCACCGACCGGGCCCAATACACTTGTTGATTGGTGCGGATGTCCTCGGTCGTGTACTGTGTGGAAGCAAGCGAGTTTTGCAGACAGCCGATCTTGTCGCCTTGTCCTCGTCGCTGGGTCATGTGGTGATGGGAAAGGTACCACAGACACCAGAGACCCCGTCGGTAGACCGCCAGACCATTGTCGGTTCTACTTTGTCCGACGTTCTCCAAAAGTTTTGGGAGGTGGAGGAACCCCCCACTGCCAAGCGGTTGGATCCGTTAGCCGAGGAGTGCGAATTGTTCTACCAGAACAACACTGGGCGCCTCCTCTCGGGTCGCTTGATTACCCGCTTGCCCTTCTTGGCGGTTCGCCCTCCTTTAGGGAGCTCCCGACCGATGGCCGAGAAGAGATTGTTGTCCATGGAGCGTAGGATGGCCAGGGATCCCGCATTCAAGGAGAAGTATATAGACTTCATGCGGGAGTATTTGGACCTTGGGCACATGTCCATCTCGCAGTTGGACTGGCGTAATGTGGAACATTACTTCCTGCCACACCACGCTGTTTTGAAGACTTCCAATGGGAAGATCCGCGTGGTCTTTGATGGTTCAGCGCCCACGTCAACCGGAGTGTCGTTGAATCAGTGTCTGCATGCGGGGCCGAAGTTGCATCACGATGTCTGTGATGTTTTGACCAACTTCCGCCGGCACGCTGTCGTCTTTGTGGCCGATATCCGCATGATGTTCAGACAGACCGTGATTCACCCGGAGGATAGACGATACCAGCTCATCCTTTGGCGTGAGGATCCCCAGGATCCGATGTTGGCTTACGAGCTGAACACCAACACTTATGGTTTGCGGTCGAGCCCCTTTGTGGCGATCCGTTCGCTTTTGGAGCTCGCAGAGCGCGAACGGCTACGCTATCCCCGGGCATCTGCTCTTATTGAGGGGGGGGCCTTATTTGTCGACGATATCTGCACGGGGGCCTCGAGCTTAGATGAGGCTCTCGTCTTACGTGATGAGCTGATTGCGCTCTTAAGGGCTGGTGGCTATGAGTTGCGGAAGTGGCTGTCTAACTCACCGGACCTATTGGCAGATTTGCCTAAGGACCACCAGCAAGAGCCGCTCCTCTTTGAAAATCCGGAGACTCCAGACATGCTGTCTGTTTTGGGAGTCCAGTATCGACCAGTCCCGGATTTGTTCACATATAGATTGGAACTGCCAGACCCAAAGGTCTGGACTAAACGCACGGTGCTGTCCACTGTAGCCCGTACCTTTGATCCGAACGGTTGGCTCAGCCCTGTAGTGTTTTCGATGAAGTGCTTCCTACAGGAGCTCTGGGCTGCGGAATTGTCATGGGATGAGCCCCTCTCTGGTAGCCTCCTACGAGAGTGGGTGAGGTTCGTGTCATCCCTACCCGACGTCAATCGGGTTTGTATACCGAGGCAAATGCTGCCTTCGGGAAAGTTTAAAGCCTCCCTGCACGGCTTTTGTGACGCGTCCGAAAGCGGATACGCGGCAGCCGTTTACATCCGAACGGTGGATGCAGCAGGCGTTGTCGCCGTACACTTAGTTACGGCCAAGAGTAAGGTCGCCCCCCTTCGGACTAGGCTAACCATTCCGAAGTTGGAGTTGTCCGGCGCCACTCTCTTAGTACTGCTACTCAATCATGTTGCCGACACCTTGGGAAACGGTGTCGACTTGGGGTCGATATTTGCGTGGTCTGACAGCCAGGTCGTCCTTTGTTGGCTGAAGAGTTCAGTCCACACCCTTGAGGTTTTTGTGGCCAACCGGGTCTCACAAATTCAGACTTCAAAGGCCCCGTTGATTTGGCGCCACGTACCGGGCGAATTGAACCCCGCAGACTGTGCCTCCCGCGGCTGCGAGGCGCCTGAGTTAGTGGACCACCACCTATGGTGGAGTCCATCATGGTTGTTACGGCCTGAGCGCTCATGGCCTGCCACCCCGGCTGTGGCCAGAGTCCCAGACCTAGGCATGCGTGTTCACGCCGTGCAGACGGTGGCGGCTCCGCAGATGGAGTTTTTGTTAGACCGCTACAGTTCTCTTGACAAGTTGCTCGGCGTGACTGCTTGGATGAGGCGCTTTGTGCGAAATTGTCGCCAGCCTCAGGAGAAATCGTTGTCTCCGGTCCTCGCCCCACAAGAGCGGCAAGACGCTCTGTTGCATTGGTTGCGAGTGACGCAACAGCGAGAGTTTGAACCGGAGCTGAAAGCCCTGCGCTCAAGTAAGCCCAAGTTGAAGGGACCCTTGGTGCGGTTGAATCCTTTCTTGGACAGTACCGGATTGCTGCGTGTCGGAGGTAGGCTCAGACATGCCAACCTGCCGTACGGATCACGCCACCCTTTGTTGCTCCCCAAGGATGGACCGTTAGTTAGACTGTTGATTACAGACCGACATGTAAAGAATGCTCATGCCGGTTGTAATGCTTTGACCGCGCTCCTCCAACGAGAGTTCTGGATTTTGTCAGCGCGGAGAATAATCCGATCCGTTATTTTTCGTTGTCTCCCGTGTTATCGTTTGCGCGCCGATACGATGCAGCCCCAGATGGGTGATTTGCCTGCCGATCGAGTGAACGAATCGATGCCCTTCTCAGGAGTTGGAACGGATTTTGCGGGGCCATTTACCGTTAAGACATCGCGGCTTCGTAATGCTAGAACGGAAAAGGCTTACTTGTGTGTATTTGTTTGTTTGGCCACTAAAGCGGTCCACCTGGAGGTGGTTAGTGCCCTCACCACAGAAGCCTTTGTAGCCACGTTGAATCGTTTTGTGTCTCGCCGCGGAATGCCGTCGTTAATCAGGTCCGATTGTGGAACCAATTTCAAGGGCACCGATAGGTATTTAAAGGAAGTTTGTGAATTTTTGGATAGGAATAATTTTGAGATCGGATCCACACTCTCTCGCAGAGGGGTACGATGGCAGTACTCCCCGCCATCCTGCCCCCACTGGGGAGGGATTTTTGAAGCAACTGTAAAGGCCGCTAAAACTCACCTTCGTCGCGTTATTGGGGAGACGGTCCTCACGTTTGAGGAACTCGCGACCGTATTTTGTAAGGTTGAGGCGGTCCTCAACTCGCGTCCGTTGTGTCCGTTGTCTTCGGACGCGAATGATTTAGAGGCCCTTACGCCGGGCCATTTTTTGATTGGCAGACCGCTTAACGCCTTGCCGGAATATCCTTATTCCGAAGTGGCCTCCGGACGGCTCTCGCGATTTGAATTGCTCCAGCAGCTTACGCAGAGTTTTTGGCGCCGTTGGCATCTGGAGTATTTGCACATTTTGCAGCAACGCGTTAAGTGGTCGGATAGGACGACCCCACCCAAGACAGGAGACCTCGTGTTGGTAAAGGATCCAAACCTGCCGCCCCTCCGCTGGCGTTTAGGACGCATTGTTCAGCTTCATCCGGGGTCGGATGGTGTGCCCAGGTTTGCCGAGGTCCTGGTGGGGGACTCTGTTTTGAAGCGAGCGATCGCTACCCTCTCTCGCCTGCCCTTAGATTGAGTTGGCGGACAGTTTGCTACTGTCCGGGACGGGGGGATGTTCGCGCCGCGCTGCGAGCGGTGCGTTGTCATTGTCAAGGTCACGGGCGACACGCAATGCGCTCGGGCCGCGTGCAGGCCAGTTGGCCGTAAGCAGCCGTGAGACAAGTTCGTGTGTTTCTGTAGCGACGTGCCGCGCAAGTTAACTACCCATATTGGGACCGAGATTTCGTTTTGCACCTACTAGGGCTCCGGTCGGGGTACGGACTTGTAACCCGTGTGTGTTCGCTTTGAAAAGCGCCGGGAAAGTTTTAGCTGCCTATTAGGGCAGTGTGTAGTATAAGAGTGTTAGCTGTAAGAGTATCCCATCGGGGGTTGTGTGGAGATCGTTTGGCCCGGCGCGCGCCGGCGAGACAACGTTCAGCCCCCCTGGATTACGGACAGTATCCCTTACCATAAGGTAGGACTAGTTTTAATTTACTTAATTTTGCATGAGAGACCTTCGTTTCAATAAACTGTGGAACACAGTAGATGTGGTCATCACAATTGTGCGTGATCACTTATGGTCGGAAAGTAAAACAAATAAGCAAACACATATTTCGTATTTTTTTCGAAAATCAACCCCTTAGAGGTTAAATGGGATAAATAAACCTAAAAATTGATATGGATGTCGTTATTGAGGTTTTATGGGATAACGATTGCAAAAATGGCATTTACTTTGATGTTTAACACGCTGAACATGATTCAACCCCTAAAAGGTTGAAATAGGGGTGAAATTTTGAATGAAAAGTCAGGCGTAAAAAGACATTTCAACTTGAAACTTTGTAGGCTTACTTCTTAAAACAAATAGACAACCCATTTCGTAATTTTCCCAATCTCAAACCCAGGGGGTAAAATAGGGGATGAATATGTGTATGAAAGTCCGTCAGTATTGAAGTTAGGATCTTCAAATTTTGTATTTAGGCTGGCAATTAAAAATTAATATTTACCTGCGTCAGCGTTTTTGACAACTCCACCCCCGAAGGGGTGAAAAGGGGGATGAAATGTTGAATCTGGAAAGTCCTTCATTTAATTTATTATTTAGGCTTATGGTCGGAAAGTAAAACAAATAAGCAAACACATATTTCGTATATTTTCGAAAATCAACCCTTTAGAGGTTAAATTTGATAAATATACCTAAAAATCGATATGGATGTCGTTATTGGGGTTTTATGGGATGACGATTGCAAAAATGGCATTTATTTTGATGTTTAACACGCTGAACATGATTCAACCCCTAAAAGGTTGAAATAGGGGTGAAGTTTTGAATGAAAAATCAGGGGGTAAAATAGACATTCCAACTTGAAACTTTGTAGGCTTACTTCTTAAAACAAATAGGCAACCCATTTCGTAGTTTTCCGAAAATCAAACCCAGGGGGTAAATAGGGTATAGAAACCTAAATCATCTTAAGTACCCTAAAAGTTCGTGGTATCTTAGCTACTCAGAACTAACTTTTTGGCTGTGAAACAGACACTTATTATTTACTAGCTTCCGCCCGCGACTTCGTCCGCGTGGACATTCGAGACAATACTTAGGGGACAAATAACCAGGATAAAAAGTATTATATGTTTTAATTTCATAAAAATCCGATTAGCCGTTTTTAAGTTATTAGGCGGGTCCTCCCTCACCAAGTGAGCAGCCTCGTGCGAGGCCCGCCGCACGTGGCAAACGTTCTGCCTCGCGCGAGGCTGCTCGCTTGGTGAGGGAGGACTTGCCTAATCACGTAAAAACGGCTGATCGGATTTTTATGAAATTAAAGCATAGAATACTTTTTATCCTGGTTATTTGTCCCCTAAGTATTGTCTCGAATGTCCACGCGGATGAAGTCGCGGGCGGAAGCTAGTTTCCAATAAAATGATATTGCTTCATTTACTTTGTTTTTTACCAGAGCTTTGCATTTAAATTCCCTGATGTATAAAATATCCAAAATAAAATGATTGCACATTAAAGTTAAAGTAAATTATAAAAGAAAAGTAGAAAAGCTTATTCTTTTAAATCGTCAATTTTTCTTGCTACCTCCGCTTAAGGATATCTTTTACGTTGACTTTAGGTTAAAAGAAAGAACAATAATAATTATTGTAACGATAAATTATATTCAAGTACGTATGATTAACAAACAAGTACATTTGTAACATTAGTAGTTACAATAAGATACATTAATCTGGCCGAGTCGAGCGGGTAAAAGCCTCACGTGTCATATTTCATCTGACCCGTCCCGGGGGCGGCGGCCATTAAAGTCACCTTCATTCGTTGGAAGCCACTAATGTGATAAAATACTATTACCCCGGAGACTCCCTGACTTTTGCTGTTCAACCATATTTATGGGGAGCACAAACAGGGGATAAAATAAATAAGTTTTTAGTAAAAATTTCATTTTTATGACAAGCTTTTTTGCTGACTGTACTTTAGTATTGTATTGTCATCTGAAACAAACCTGTATACAAAGTTTCAGCTCCATCAGACACTGGGAAGTGGGTCAAATTAAGCTTGCAAGATTTGTCCCCCTACTAACTAACTAACATACTAACTAACTAACTAACATGGCAAGTTAATAAAAAGCTTAGATTTTAAATTATTTATATGCATTCACAATGCAAATTTGTAATTATAGGAAAAATGTGATAGTAAAAAACCACGAGCCCTATAAGTATAGCTTTCAGGCGGGATTCGAACCCGCGCCTCCGGGGATCCGGCCCGATGCTCTGACCAACTAAGCTACCGAAAGGCTTACACGACTCGTCGAAATTTGCTATCACTTGTTACGTTGTGGGCCAGCGATGCTTCATCAATGTGAGGAAACCCTCGCATCCGAAAGAAACATTTTTAATACTCAATACTCAATACTCAATCATTTTATTGCATACCACAATGTAAATTAAGATGGTGAACAACATCGAACAATCGATTAAGATGAAAAAGCCTTTAAATTTAGATTTTAAATTATTTTTATTTTACCGTACTAACTAAGATGGCAAATTAATAAAAAGCTTGTAAAAGACTGTTACCCCAGAGACCTACCTACTCCCTGACTTTGGCTGTTCATCAACCATATTTATGGGGAACACAAACAGGGCGGTAAGTATTATACGGTTCACTTCTGCCTTTTAATTTGGATGAATCAACCAAATTGAACAATGTAAACGTAAAAATGAATCATTCAATGATGACCTCCGTGGCCGAGTGGTGTACGTATCGGTTTTCATGGTGCCGCTATCTCTAGAGGTCCCGGGTTCGATCCCCGGTCGGGTAAATATTGAAATTGAACTTTTCAATATTTCCTCGCGTCTGGATGTATGTGGTAATACCCGTCGTTGTTTCCCATTTCCATAATACTAGTGCATACAGGGTGTTAGGGGCACCGTTGCAAAAACTTTAACCATGGCTTCAGACCATCATGCTGAACAACGTACAGCAAGATTTTTTGTCGCACAGCAAGAATTTTTGTCGGAAATGAAAAAAAAATATTTCGAGTCTCCATACAAAATGTTCCGATTAGTTGCTAAATTTGTATGGAAAGTCGAAATATTTTTTTCATTTTCGACAAAAAATCTTGCTGTACGTTGTTCAGCATGATAGTCTGAAGCCATGGTTAAAGTTTTTGCAACGGTGCCCCTAACAACCTGTATTTATTATTTACCTCTAAGCTATCATAGGTACCTAATACTTTTCATACTATATTTTTATAGAAGTCAAGTAGCCAATTGAGAAGTACTAGCCGCGCTCAGCTGTTTTACCCGCATGGTTACGGTTCTCGTGGGAAAAATATTAAGCTAGTATACTTTGGTATTGGAACAATGTATGTGATGGTGTCCAATATTTATTATAACTTTTTTTATTTTTTATTCAATGGCAATGTTCAACCACTTTCAATCGTCAATATTTTCACTTTTGGTTTCAACGTTCAAGCAATTGAACGAAAGTTGTACGTGTAAACATAAGAATTGAATGATTCATTAGTTGTTCATTCTCAATGTGCTACCTAATTGGTAGACATTTTCAAGAAATGCGAATTGAATGGTTCACTTAAAAATTTAGACAGTTAACTTTTAAAGATACCTACGTGTAAACAACAGTATCTTTTACTTCTGCGCCTTTCAACCAAAGTGAATTAATTTGTTTGAACCGTGTAATATCGGCATTACCGGCTAAAAATATGGATATAAGCATGGGGTTAATTTGGAATTTGAAGTCCATAATAGTCTTAATATGGGCATAATTTATGGACTTGATATATCAAATGAAGCCCATACTCATATCCACATTTTCAGTTTGTAACCTCCCATTCCCCGGTGGAGATACGAATCGGACCGTCGTCGTTACGAACAAACGTGACCAACCACGTCCGAACCGCGCTATCGAGACATCTTCACGGCCACGTTCGTTGCATACGATCGTTTAAACTCCGAACTTTATCGTGAACTAGATTTCTTATCCTTATGTGCGTTGATTGCGAGAATTGGCTATTTGTTACAGACCCCAGACGGAAGCTTCAGGCAGTTTCCTAGAAACCACATTGCCACTTTAAGTTACCAAAAGTTAGTATAAAATTCGTTACATCAGTTTTAAAGATATAAAAACTTTGTATCTTTGTAATCGATTCTTTCTCTTTACGTTATCTCTCAAGTTGCATCTTATAACAGGTTCTTTCACTGTTCTATGTATATTAAGTATGTATTTTTTTTTTTTTTTTATAAAAACTGGTTAAGCATTTAGCCATCTTTCATTTACAAACAAAAAGTATATAAGTATATATTTATCCGTTATCAAGTTCACGTATGACACAGTTTCTTAAGAAATTAACTACGGGCTTAGATAATTGGTGTGATTGTAAGAAAATATTTATTATTATTTACTGTTACATTCAAATTGCATTTTTTTTTATACTAGAAATGAGTGGTTTGCTTCCCAACTACCTACTAACTTTCATGGTGGAGCTATTTGGGAGTAGTTTTGAATGTTTGTTTTTGGATTTAAAAAAAATATTCTATTCATTTATTAAGTTTAAACTCGCAGTTTTAGTGATATCTAAAACTATCGGATACAGTATTATAAACCAAGAGACTGGCAAAACAAAAAGCAAAATTAATTCATTTAACTTAAAAATTAGTGATCAGACTTTTGAATCGGATATTGAGGTGGCTAGTGCTTTTGAAGGTTTCTTTGCTCGAATTCCGTTAGAAACTACTAGCAGACTTAACTCTTGCCCAAACACCGCTGTCTCTCTTATGGAATCTTGTGTGAACAAGTGCCAGGAAACGTTTAGTTTTAGCTATGTCACTACCGAAGATATTATTAAAGCATTCAAAGCAATAAATATCAAAAAAACAGAAGATCTCTGGGGCATATCTACAAGTATCATCAAATCAATAATTGATGTGATAGCTCCATCATTAGCAATAATTTTTAACCAATGTATAAGTGAAGGGGTCTTTCCTAATTTAATGAAAAATAGTAAAATAATTCCTCTATTTAAAGCTGGTGACAAAAGTGACCCAGCAAATTTTAGACCTATATCCATACTACCAGCAATAAGTAAAATATTTGAGAAATTAATTTATGCACAACTTTTAGAATATTTTAAATTAAATAGTATACTGCATGAGAAACAGTTTGGTTTTTCAAAAGGTAAAAGTACAACTGATGCTGGAGTTGCATTTCTAAAACATGTACTTGATGCCTGGGAGGACAAGCAGGATGTAATCGCTATTTTTTGTGACCTTTCCAAGGCATTCGATTGTGTTGATCACCAAACACTATTAAGGAAGTTAAAACATTATGGTGTTTCTGAAATGTCAGTAAGCCTTATGCATTCATATCTGTATGAAAGAACTCAGAAGGTAGTTATTAATAAAACTGAGTCTACCGGAGCTCCCATTACTATGGGCGTACCCCAAGGATCAATATTGGGCCCGCTGTTGTTTTTAATATACATAAATGACCTTCCTTACTACGCGAAGAATTTATGTGAGACAGTGCTATTTGCCGATGATACATCTCTAGTCTTTAAAGTAGATAGAGGTGATGACTGTTCTGACGAAGTGAATAGTGCTCTTTCAAAAGTGTCACATTGGTTTAATAGTAATAATTTATCATTAAACTCAAAGAAAACTAAGTGTTTAAAATTTTCGTTACCTAATGTAAGACAAGTTGATTTTCATATAAAACTAGACGGCGATATGGTCGAATTCATTAACAATACAAAGTTTCTAGGTATTATATTAGACTCGCGACTACAATGGGATCCTCATATCGAAGCCTTGGCGAGTAGACTCAGTTCGGCCGCATTCGCAGTTAAGAAAATAAGGCTCTTAACCGATATTGAAACGGCTAGAATAGTCTATTTTAGTTATTTTCATAGTGTTATGTCCTACGGCCTTTTGTTGTGGGGCTCAGCCGCTAACATCCACAGTATATTCGTGCTCCAAAAAAGGGCTATTCGCGCCATGTACAACCTCCGATCGAGAGATTCTTTAAGAGATCTATTTAAAGAAATAAACATTTTAACTGTTGCAGGACAATACATCTATGAAAATATAATCTATGTGAAAAAGTATTATAATACATTTGCAAAGCAGAGCGATATTCATCGCTTTAACACAAGAAATAAAGATAAACTTGTCGTTCCCAAGTTTAGGCTAGAAAAATCCAGAGCCTCATTTCTGGGGAAAAGCATAGCCTTTTTTAATAAAGTTCCACAGCATATAATTGAACTACCATTGCATAAATTTAAATGTTACATTAAAGAGCCGCTGATGAGCAAAGGATACTATAAAGTAGACGATTATTTGAATGACCGCAATGCATGGTCATGATGTAACACATAACATAATCACTGTTTAATATGATGTATTTTTATACTAAGCAATTGTTGTATTAGTAACGATATGTTTTTTTTTGTAAATGTCGTTAGTAGTGTATTATTGGGCATTCTGCCCCCCGGTGGTCGTCCGCTTCGCTTCCGATCGCTCGCTGCGCTCGCTCCGGTCGGCAGAATGCCCAATAATACACTACGGATTACATCCGTTCAGTTCTTCCTAACACATTCAGCTCCAGACCCATGGTAAGATTCTTTCACTGAATGTTCTGCCTAACACATTCGGCTGAAGACCCGTGGTAAGTATCTTCCGAGAGACCCATGGTAAGATTCTCTCACCAAATGTCCTTCCTAACACATTCAGCTCCAGACCCATGGTAAGATTCTTTCACTGAATGTTCTGCCTAACACATTCGGCTGTAGACCCATGGTAAGTATCTACCGAGAGACCCGTGGTAAGATTCTCTCACCAAATGTCCTTCCTAACACATTCAGCTCCAGACCCATGGTAAGATTCTTTCACTGAATGTTCTGCCTAACACATTCGGCTGTAGACCCATGGTAAGTATCTACCGAGAGACCCGTGGTAAGATTCTCTCACCAAATGTCCTTCCTAACACATTCAGCTCCAGACCCATGGTAAGATTCTTTCACTGAATGTTCTGCCTAACACATTCGGCTGTAGACCCATGGTAAGTATCTACCGAGAGACCCGTGGTAAGATTCTCTCACCGAAAGTGGCTCCCTAATACTTAGCAACCTGGTACCTATGTGTTTTATTATTTACTTACCAAATTTACTATTAGCGTTACCATTTTTGCATAACCTTTGAAAACATACCATTACCTTGAAAAACATACCATTACCTTGTCTTTATTTTCCCTTTACCTAGTCAATATCGCTATATTATGTAAAGATAAAATAAAGTGAAATAAAACACTCGCAGAATCGTCATTTATTAAATACAATAGGTTACTAAGATAAATATTTTTTGGGAGTTCTTTTTGGCGAAAAACATCTGACGTTCTTCATGTTGAAGTTTCTTGTGGTTTTGATATTATATTCTGGATGGCGCAGTTTTTTGCTCACAGTCTGAAAATAGAGAAGAACAATGAAAACTAAGGCTATGGAATGCATATAATAATTAAAACAATGTACCTAAATCTCACCTGATACTTACGTAATTATTAGTGATGCGTTTTTATGCGTAACAATTTACGTATTAGTCCTTAAAAATGTAGGTCAGTGGAACAGTAGGTACCTGAAAAAATGTAACGTACATACTGTTAACCCTTAACCACCTAGCATAGGTCTGACAGACCCGACGAATTTATAATCGTGAATATTGTTGAGCCCGAGCTTCGTATAAACTTGTTCGTCCATGTACCTTTTTCTCGCGCCCCCCAGTGCCGCACAACCGCTTCTTGCAGTCGGATGTTTGCGCGTTTGTATCTGGTAAGTAAAAAACTGTCGCCGGGTGAAAAAATTTCGGAAAATCTGTGAGTTTAAGTCCTGGTATTTCGTTTAACTTTTACTTTTTTGGAGATGTTTTATATTTTTTTTGTTTTTTGATTACAGAGTAATAAAAAAAAGTACAAAGAAGTACCTACTTATGTGGTTATTATAATGGACCTCATTTTCCTACTATGTCAGTTTATAAGTATAGTGTTGATGACTTAATCGAGATTTTCTTTTAAATGTGGCTTTTCATGTGCTTTTCTTATTTTAACAAATAGTTTAATATGTTCCTAACATATTTTTTTATTAAAAACTTAAACTTACCTCACACAGTTTTACAAACGAGAATCATTTAGCTCCGAAGTTTCACAGACGTATGCTAGGTGGTAGTGTGACGATAACTGATGCTAGGTGGTTAAGGGTTAATTTTACGATTTACGTAAGTACCGCAGGTCTGTTTAATTGTAGGTATTCGATATTTAATTTAATGTTAGAGCGAATTATAATATATTTAAGTCGTTAAAGACATTAGGCCGTATATAACATTAAATTTAAATATGAAAAAGCTAAAACCAACCAGAAATATCAATAAGAAAGATTTTGAGAAAAATACAGGAGACCCCTGTGGATGTTTTTCACTTAAAGCACTAAGTGCTAAATGGTCTAGGGTATTTAACACAAAAATTATATCTTAAATTATTGAGAACTTATCAATTTTTAAAGGTACATCTTTCAATAAAAATAAAAAAAAGAAATAGATTTTTGTATTTAACACAAAATGTGCGCTACGTGCCAAATGCCTTGGCTTAAGCCACTTATTGATAATTATAACCAAACTTTGTAATAGCAAAAAATCAAAACCAAACCCAGGTTAAATCAATATATTCTAATGTGCTAGAAACCAATCAATTGCAAAACAAATATTTAATAATACCATAATATAACTTATTTTAATTCCCAATGTCGAAAATGACGAAAAGTTAAGTATTTAGAAAACTTTTAGAGCAAAAAGTGGTCAAACCAGGGCATAAACCAAAACCGAGGCTTCTGCCCTAATTTCACCTAAAATTATTACTCAGACTCGGACACAATATTTTTTTTTTATTATTGTGTGTTGGTACATTTACATGATATAATTTTGATTGAATCTATGCATGGATCTTTTTAAACACCAATTTTAAATTTAGGTACACCTACTCACTACGAAAATGTATGACGCATATTACTATCGCAGTCATATAATAAAATATAGTACAAACCCAGTTTCAAAATCTACACAAAAAGGATAAAAATATACTTACTTACATTTTATGTTATCCACTGATTCCACACATTAAAATCATATTTTTCACTTTTTCTTACGAGTACAATGAATGAACATGCTCAAAGAAACCTTGCGTCATAATGTCGCAAGCGTGGGAAGGCATGATGCACATCGCACAGACCAGGAGCCAGGAGTTGAACGCTATACTCTACTCACTTGTAATTTTTTTGCAATCATATTAATAAAAACATGCATTTTGATAAACACAATTGAGTACTCAGGTAGGTACTTGAATACTCAGGTCAATACTAGCGGCTGCCCGCGGCTTCGCTCGCGGGGACTACCAGACCTTCAATATTTGTATGGCAATAAAAAATGCTCATCACGTTTAACAATTTTTCTTAAGGCGGTATTTTATATCTACCCAACCTATGTGAATAGTTTGGCTGGACTGCTATGGTTCCACATCAGATATTTTGATCCGATATGGCGAGGACAATAGCTATATAACAAAAAAAGTTTCATAAAAATCGGTTCAGTAGTTTTGCGTGAAACGCGGACAACAGACAGACAGACAAAAATTTAAAAACATATTTTGGTAAGTATCTGTTTCGTTAAAAAAGACCCTTGGGGGTATTAACTTTGTCCTATTTGCGTTCATATCAAACATGTTGACTCTTGGTCTAACAGTGCGCGCATGCAGATTCAGCATTAAATGTTAACGAAGTGTGTGTACGGATGTAACTTTAGAGTTTTGTTATTTACTTCATGTTGCGATGGACATAAAAAAACGGACATTATTAAAAATATCTGAATGCAAAGTGTTTCAGAAAGTGATGAGAAGAAACATGCTAGTCTTGAGCTAAAACTTTGAATTTTTATCATACCTATTCAATAAAATATTTGATTAACACTGAAAATAATAATAATAATAATAATAAATTCCTACAATCACACCAAATTATCTAACTCATAAGGAGTTCTCATTAAGAAATTGTGTTATGGACATTTTTAAATACATTTAATATACATAGATAACACCCCGACCAAGACAAATACTATAATAATAATATGTTCAAACACACAAATATTTGGCTTGTTCAGGAATTGATTCCGAGACCTGAAATGATTAAAATTAAAAAGTGAAAGGTAGCTACATAAGAGTTATTGTTTTTCGCTAATTTTATTAATCTCAAAGTTTATCCTTATTTTTATTTTTTTTATTTTACTAGATTTTGATAAGTCAGTAAGATCCTAAATAAGTAAATGCTAATTCAGTACCTACGTACTGAAAAGAATTTGTCATAGATTTTAGACATTTGAAAAATTAACACACACATTAGATTTTGTTTTGAGTCTAACTGCAACATAGAGTAATACAATACGTTTCATTTGACCATAACATCAAAGTTCCTATAATATTCCAATTCCAAAGGTATTAAGTGCATTGCTATTGCATTTTATGTTTATTGTAATTAAAAAAAGAATATGTACCAAATTCCTATGAAATTTATTGTGACTTTGGTCACAACAAATTTGATTTACTTTTCGCTGACGTTTTATTTATCGATTACATAAATTACGGAATTTTGGTTGTAAAATCCCATTATTTTCGTGCAGTTTCTGTGGACGGTCAAGAAACAAGTTCCTGATTATTATTTAAAATGTTAGTAAGTACTCTACTATACCTATACTACTTATATTTTTTAATTTTTTTTTCTGTCTAACCAACTTCAATAAAGGAGTAGGTTCCTTGTTTATTATTATAAATATTCACATGTTTTTTTCTTTATAGGTCGGACTCTGAGTACGCATCCAGCACCGAAGAGGTAGTCCCAGTAGTAGTGCCAACACCACGCAAGAAAAAAGCGACCCCCTCGAGTTCAACCGTTCCTGCCACCACCGCCGCCGCTGCCGCCGCGCCCAAGGCACCCAAGCCGAGCAAACGCAAGATAACCAACGCTGCGGTCGCCAACGCCCAAGCCCTGTCAACGCCTCCTTCACCTCGGTAATTATATTATTTTACTAGCGGATCCTCCCGGTTTTACCCGCATGGGAATATCGGGATAAAATATAGCCTATGTCACTTGGTAAGAATGTAGCTTTCTAAAATCGGTTCAGTGGTTTCGAAGCCTATTCAATTCAAACAAACAAACAAATCTTTCGTCTCTATAATATTAGTATAGATTAACAAGATTTTTGTGGCTCTATTTATTTTATATTAATATACCTAAACCAATGGTTGGTTTCATTTTATATTAATACTAGCGGATCCTCGCGGTTTTACCCACATGGGAATATCGGGATAAAATATAGCCTATGTCACTTGGTAAGAATGTAGCTTTCTAAAATCGGTCCAGTAGTTTGGAAGCCTATTCAATTCAAACAAACAAACAAATCTTTCGTCTTTATAATATTAGTATAGATTAACACGATTTTTGTGGCTCTATTTATTTTAACCTAAACAAATGGTTGGTTTAATTTTATATTAATACTAGCGGATCCTCGCGGTCTTACCCGCGTGGTTCCTGTTCCCGTGAGAGTATCAGGATAAAATATAGCCTATGTTAATCAGGGATAATGTAGCATTCTAAAAGTGAAAGAATTTTTGAAATCGGTCTAGTAGTTTTTGAGTTTATTCGTTACATACATATCTACATACATACACACAATTATTTCCTCTTTATAATATTAGTATAGAAGTATAGATAAACAAATGCAATAAATTCTTATTTAAGTATACCTTTTAGTTTTAAAAGCCATCAATCAAAGTGACTTGAAATCGACTAAATTTTTATCTAGTACTTTTGTACGTAGGATTTTTAAATGCTAAGTGATATTAATTAGTATTAAAGTTTTTTTTTTTTTGTTTACAGAGCGAAAAAAACCAAAAATTTATTTTCCATAATAAATAAGGACGAGCGGGCGTCAAACAACAAGAGTTCCACTAGCGGCATAGCCTCTAGTTTCACGTCGCGGGTGTCTTCGGGCCAGTGTCGTCGCACCGTAACCACTTCCGGCGAGTTTTATGTGGATCTGAAGATCTACAACACCGACGATGTTAGGATCACTTCTGCAGAAGAGCGGTATAAGAAAGCACTGGCATCTGTAAAACTACAGTGCTGCGAACAATCGCGTGAGTGGGAAGCTCTGCAGGACTTCCTAGGTCGGGCGTACGCCATTTTCGAAGAAATTGAGCCTACGTATTATAGCAATAAGATTAACTTTAAATAATTTTTTAACATTTCAATGTTTTTGTATTGATAAGTATTCGTCAATATTCCCGTTAGGTTAACTTTTAATTTTATGGTGATTTTCACACTGCACCACACACCGCAGAGCGTCCCAGGTCAGGCGTTCGCCATTTTCGAAGAAATTGAGCCTTACGTATTATAGCAATAAGATCAACTTAAAATATTTTTTTTAACATTTCAACGTTTTTGTATTGATAAGTATTCGTTAATATTCCCTTTAGGTTAACTTCCAATTTTATGGTGATTTTCACTCTGCACCACACACCGCTCCGGTTTGTGGTAGTGCGCTTCTTAACTTTGGCTGTAGAACCTTGATTTGCATACAAAACCCGCAGTGTATAACACACTCGCCGCCTATAAGATACATTTTATATTATTTCATTTTTTTATTTGTGGTTCAGCAATATGCCATTTTGCGCGATTTGTAACACATCTGTTGGTTCAACCTCTTGGGTAGGGCACTTACGCAGTCGCGTGCATAAACAAAATAACTCCAGCCAGCTAATTAGCGATGGTGTGGAAATTGTACGATCTGCATTTCGCTCTCGTATCACTTCGTACCGTATTACCGCTTGCGAACCTGATAATCAAGTGTCTTTAGATGGTTTTTTAAATTCTATTCGTATTAAAATAAAGCCCCTTTTAGATGAAGCCTTAAAGAAACATACATGTTTAAAAGTAAATTTTGAACTTTTTGCCATTTTCGTGCTTTTTAAAAATAGTGTGCAGGAAATTAAATCCTTTAACACAAAAAATTTTATAATTTATAGCTACTATGATTTTGATAGTGTATTTTCAAAAGTAGTTGATACATTGAAAAAGAAAATAGAAGAGTTTCAGGAGAGCGATAGCGGCTGGGCATTTTTGAATAATTCACATTTAGAAATGAACGTAAATAAATACCAGCCATTAGGTGGTTCGTCTTATTTAAAACTACCTAAATGTATACAAAATAAGAAAGCCTGTGTAAACATTCAAAATAAGGATCAATCCTGTTTTTTATGGAGCGTAACAGCGGCTCTGTATCCCGCTCATAACCACCCTGAGAGGGTATCGTCTTATCCTCACTTCCGGGATGTTTTAAATATCGACGGAATCTCTTTTCCTGTTACGTTCTCAGACATGAAAATCTTCGAAAAAAACAATCCCGAGTTGAGTTTTATTATATATGGTTTAAAGAATAATAAAACTGTTAAAGGTCCTTTGTACAAATCTGAAAACAACAAAAATAAAAAAACCATTCATTTGTTACTGTTAGATAACGGTCTGAGTTCGCATTATTGTCTAATCAAAGATTTGTCGCGGCTTGTCAGAAATCAAATTACTTCTCATCACGGAAAATTATATTTTTGTGATACGTGTTTAGTGTTTTTTACTACCTGCGTAGAACTTGAAAATCATGTTTGTAGCGGAATTGTTACTGTATTACCGGAAAAAGGTTCGGTAGTTAAATTTCAAAATTATGATCGAAAACAAAACGTTCCTTTCGTAATTTATGCAGATTTTGAGACTATTTTAGAGGAACATAAAGAAAATACTTCAGTTTCTGATACGACAAACACAAAAACACTACAACGTCATATCCCGATCGCGTTTGCATATAATATAGTGTGTTCTATGGACGCAAGTTATAATCGGTATGTTTCATATCGTGGTATTGATTGTGTTAGTCAATTTATAGAATGTATCTATCGTGATGCTCGAGAAATTCATTCAATTTTGTCTAAAAATTCTCCGATGATTTTTACAGAGCAAGATGCTACTGATTTCATGCAAGCCACTCGTTGTCATATTTGTCAAAATTTCCTTTTTTCTGATAAAGTGCGAGATCACTGTCATATAACAGGCTTATTTCGCGGTGCAGCACATAAATATTGTAATTTGCAATACAAAATACCAAAGTATATTCCTATTTTTTTTCATAATTTAGCCGGGTATGATTGCCATTTGTTTATAAAACAATTAGGCGAATTGCCTGGAAATATTAAGATTATACCTAAAACGAAAGAAAATTATGTGTCATTTACGAAATTTATTCCTGTTTCAGATCAAGAATTTATACAACTACGATTTGTAGATTCGTTTAAATTCTTAGGTACTAGCTTGGATAAGTTAAGCAAAACTATAAAAAAAGAAGAATTTGAACATTTGCGAAATCATTTTCCTATTCAATCGCAATTCAATTTACTTACACGCAAAGGTATATACCCTTACGAGTATATGAACTGTTGGGAGCGTTTTCAAGAGCGATCTCTCCCAGAGAAGAACATGTTTTACAGCACTCTTACAAATGAGCATATTACTGACGAAAATTATCAACATGCACAATCAGTATGGACTCACTTTAATATAAAAAATTTGGGTCAATACACAGATTTGTATTTAAAAACAGATGTCCTCTTATTGACTGACATTTTTGAGAAGTTTAGAAAAACTTGCAAACTTCATTATCAGTTAGATCCGGCCTTTTATGTAACTGCGCCTAGTTTGTCTTTTGATGCGATGCTTTTCAAAACAGGAGTCGAGTTAGAGCTCATTGAAGATCTTGCTATAGTGCGTATGATCCAATCCGGTATTAGGGGTGGGGTATGTATGTGCTCGCATAGACACGCTACAGCCAATAATAAATATATGCCTGAATATGACACGCTAAAACCAGATACCTACGTAGTTTACATAGATTGTAATAACTTGTATGGATTCAGTATGTGTCAATCTTTGCCATTATCAAATTTTAGATTTTTAAATCGAGCAGAAATTGATAATCTTGATTTCGTTAATATACCCAACGATGCGGAATACGGATATTTTCTAGAAGTTGACTTGAGCTATCCGAAAGAGTTACATGACAGACATAATGATTTACCGTTTTGCCCTGAAAAATGCATCCCTCCCGGAGGAAAGAATTCTAAACTCGTGCCCAATCTTTACGATAAATACTTCTATGTTATTCATTACGTTCATTTAAAAACTTGTATAAAACACGGATTATTATTAAAAAAAATTCATCGTGTAGTAGTATTCCGACAGAGTCCTTATTTAAAAAAATACATTGACCTTAATACCAGTCTAAGGCAAAAAGCTCAGTCTAAGTTCGAACAAGACTTTTTTAAATTGCTTAATAATAGTATTTTTGGTAAAACATTGGAAAACAACGAGAAAAAGGTTAATGTGCATTTAGTTAATGAATGGAGTGATCAGCAAAATAAAACGAAAAAAAGAAATAGCGCTGATAAATTAATTGCGAACTCGAATTTTCATAGTGCTTCAGTTTTCACTGAAAATTTAGTTGCAATACAAACAAAACCTGAACGGGTAGTTTTAGATAAGCCAATATACATAGGATTTACAGTGTTAGAGCTATCTAAAAGCCACATGTATGATTTTCATTATTCGGTTTTTGAACCAACATATAAAAATCGCTTACGGATGTGCTATACAGATACGGATAGTTTTGTTTACCAAATTGAAACCAGAGACTTTTATGAAGACTTGAAACAATCTTTCATAAATTATTTTGATACAAGTAACTTTCCTGAACAAAATAAATATGGTTTACCGCTATTAAACAAAAAGGTCCCCGGTCTCTTTAAGGACGAAATGGGCGGTGTTATCATTACTGAATTTGTGGGTTTACGTTCAAAATTATATTGTGTAAAAACGACTAATAGCACTATTAAAAAAGCAAAGGGTGTAAAAACGTCTGTTGTTCGTGAAATTACATTATCTGATTATAAAAGAACTTTATATCAAGGCGATATAGTGCGAAAGACAAACGTTTTATTTAAGTCAATCAAACATGATATTTTCACGCGTAGTCTTAATAAAGTAGCGTTATCTTGCAACGATGATAAGCGGATAGTTGCAGCTGATAAGGTGTCTACGAAAGCTTGGGGCCACGTGTCAATACTTAAAATTTAAAAGCATTGTTTCTGTTTATTAAATTCGAACCAATAATTAACTAGGTAATAAGAAAAATTATTGTTCTGAAAGGTGTGTACTTATATATATATATATACTTTTTCACTAGTATTTCAATGTATATTTTTAAAGTGATATCGTACTTTTAGGAGAAATGGTAATATCATTGGTCTATGCAAATTATATTGTACCTATTGGTTGAACTATGTATGTAAATAAAATGAGTTATGAAACTGTATAAGAACTATTTCCATTTGAATTTGTAATAATTGCAATTGTTATGTATATTGTTTGTGGTGTGTTGTTTATTAAACAAATAATTAAAATATGTAAACTGTTGAAACAGAAATAAATGACGAATACTTAACATGATTGTGATTTATTTTTCGATCCTTAAAAAATCAATATAAAAATACCTACATATTGGTGTATTGTAGTAGGTACTAAACCCTGAGCAGGTTTAAACATGTAAATTAATGAGTCATCAACCGACGCGCAGCATGCACTTTGGTATCTATTTATAAAAGTATTTTATGCAATACCAGCAAATACCTTTAAGAGCAGGTTAGAACTTGAAAAACCCTGAGCAGGTTCAAACATGCAAATTAATGAGACATCAACCGAGCCGCGACATGCACTTCGGTATCTATTTACAAAAGTATTTTCTGCAATACCAGCAAAATACCTATAAGAGCATGTTAGAACTTGCACTTGACAATCAGTGTCTCATATTGCTGATTCGGTAACATAGAAAATTACTCGTATTTTATTAGTTTAAAATTAGCTCTCGTCGCGTTCACACTTAACTCGTGTTGTGTATTTTCAAGTTTAGTGAAGATGTCTAAACGCGGTCATCAACAACTCTGTGCACCACAAGCCAGCTACGTTGCTACTCTCGATAATAGGATTCCAAAATGCCTCATAAAAATCGAATTGATGGATGCTGTGGATATACCTGACAACGAAGTGGTAATGGTGGCGCGAGCTAAAACACAGTATCTGGTGTATGAAGATCGAGACGACATATATTATAAAGCGCTGCAACTTTTTACGCAGATCAGTAAGAAGTTGGGAGAGCGCAACGAAAGTCAGGCTTTGAGAAGATCCTAATTTCATCATTATTCAGGTGGGTGCCGTCTATCATTATTTATATTTTATATTTAGATATTTATGTTCTTAATAGTAAATACTAATAAATATATTAATAATCCTTAGTTATTGTTAAATGTGAATCTTACCTTAATTATTAAATATTACCCTAATAATTAAATATTCTTAAAACAGTTAATTTTTTATTATTATTTTGTCCTAACAGAAAATGGCAGACTGCTCGCAAGACATTTTTACACAATACGCCCAGGATCCGCTAGAAAACTTTACTCAGCAATACAAAGATTTGTTCGGCTCGCAATCAACAGAAGTTAAACAAAAAAGAAAAAAACGAGTTGTCTCAAGACAACCAAAGAAGGTGCCACTTAAATCCTTCGTGGTCAGCAAGGAGCAGAGAGGCATCAAGCTGATACAAATAAAGGTGTTGGAGCTGACCACTGATTATGATGCAGGGAAAACATCGTCGGAAACTGCGGCGAAAAATGAAAATGTGGTGCTTAGTGCTCAATACGTAGTCCGTGATTCGATGGATGAAATTATGGACATGACTGAATGTGTTATCAAAAAAATCTCAAAACATTTAAGTGGTGATAGCTTTTAATTTTTTTATTGTTTACGAAGATGTTATATTAATTTTAAGAAAAATATCTGGTTTTAAATAAATATTATAAATAAATAAGTATTTGTATATAAATAATTTATAAAACTATTGTTAGTAAGTACCTAGTTATTATTTTACAGTAATAAAGTTTTTTACTTAAGTAAACTGGTTTTTTTTTATTTCTCACTTAGTTAAATGAATATAAATATATTAATATTACGATTAAAGTGAAATCAAAGACATTAGGTATAATATGTATTAATGATTTATTGAAAAAATATTTTACAGTTCAATATTCCTTAACCTAAATTTAAAAAAAATCATAGTTATAATTATCACAGTACCACATCTTGAGACACAGTACATTTTTTAATGCACACATCTTTTTATGATGAACACAATTCCAAACCTTATTTCCTTCGTCATAGTAATCATTTTGTAACTTTAAAAGCTTAGGGCAACCTTTTTCACCTAATTCTATTATTTCACATTCTTGACATAACTCTCGAAGCCACATTTTTTTATCCAATCCTTTAACTAATACTTTTTTTCCAATTAAATAAGGAACCACAATTCGTTGAAATTCTCGATGATCAATGAATCCCTCGCTCCAAGTTAACCCACGGTTTCTTTCCAACCAGCGCACTTGCTTTTGTTCTTCATTTGATAAAGTTTTATAAGAATAGGGTGGTTTTATTAAAAACGTTTGGGTATAATCTTTAGTAGCGATTGCCAACTCTTTAACTATAAATTTATTTTTAAAATCTTTGAACCCTTGTAGATCCACAACTATTGTATCGGTATTCATGATATTTTCCTTACAATGTTACTTAAAGGTTTGTATTCAAATATGCAATCGTTTAGAATCAAACAGTAAGCAGCGGTCTGATCAGGTATTTCTTGATCAGCCTCGATTTCAAGTCGCACGTCAATCGATCCCTTTAACGTTTCATGTTGGCGCGAGCAGTCAATGATGAATAAGGGAGCTGTTTCTTTAAATTCTTTTAAACTCATCAACGGTTCAGCCCGACGTCCGTGATAAGACTGCTGGAACTTAGCGTACTGTTCGTATATTAATGTATATTTATTGTCAGCGAAACTAATGTTCAGACTTTCATATGGATAATAAGAAGAATTTAGAAAAACTTTAACATCACGTATATGACAATGGTCGAACTCTGCCATTGACATTGTTGTATTATGTTTACGATTTGTTTGAAAAGCAATTACAACGAATCGTGGTTTCTCTATCTGTGAGGATGTTTTAATAGACCAAGTATGTTTACGTGTTTTGGGAAGTAATGGATACTCATATAAGTCCCAATTACGAAATGCAACTGTTATCGGTCGATCTTTTTCTAAGTGCTTGAGCAAATGAATTCTTTCTCGATCCGAAACTTTAACATGCGGCACTCGCCACAAAATTTTATTTATTATTATTTCATCCACAACTTCACCTGCATTTAATTTTAAGGCATTGAGATTCGTGTTACTTCTCAAAAGAACCAATTCATGCTTACAGTTCATTATAATTTTATTATAATCTTCAGCAAAACCCATCACTTTATTTAGTGGTATAGCGGCGGAGAATACTCCACTTCCGTCAGTAGTTGTGCCTGTTGGAGACCAACCCCAAACTCGGGCGCATTTAGATTCGTTATCATTCAACGATAAATAAGATTTAATTGTAGTTGTAACGCCCGCATTTTTTATTCTATCTATTTCAATTCCATTAATTTCATAACGAATATCTTGAAATAAAAATAGTGCAGGGTTATTAACAAAATGAATATTAGATACTCGTTCTTTTACTGGTGCATTCTTATACACATTCACTTTACCTTCAATATACAAAGTGCTAAGTGAAGGCAATACATAGAGGTCTTGCTGATTTATCGGTATCCGTATTTCATCATTCTTGTTGAAACTTGTTACGTATGGTTTATACGAATGATATTCAAAACTTTCGATGCTGTTATCGTACGATGCAGGTTGAGTTATATTTAAAAAATTCATTTTATCAATCCTAGTGATTTTAAAAATTCTTTATTGCTTTTTGTTAATTTCTTTATTGACCGAACTGGTGCTCCCTTATGAGATGATCTCTTAGAACTGACTTGAGTTCGTGGAACATATAGGCTTTTATTGAAAGTCAACATGTCTTTTTAAAGTGTAAATATAGCTGCACTTCTTCGCTGCGCAAGTTAATTTGATTATTTTCAGCGTCTAATAGTCTTACATTAATAGCACTTATTGAACTTTGATTGACGGGAAAATAAATAAAATTTTTAGGTATTTCAATGATTCTATAACCAGGTGGTACGTTTGGTGCGAATTCATAAATTATGTGGCTAGCTTTTCCGTTCACAAATGATCCACTGATTACATCACATTCGATGCGCACGATAGTTGTTGATAAAATGCTGACAGGATAACAAGATTCTGTATTTATATTTGCTTTTATTGTCTCCATACCAAAACCCAAAATTTTACCCAGTGAGTCATTTTTATTGAAGTGAACTTCTTCTGAACAAAATATACTTGTTTTTAATGTGTTGTTATTTGCGGTCAATCTCAGCGTTGCATTTTTAATATTGCTCTTAAGATAATCACAAATATCTTGAAGTTCATAAGATCCTTCGGGTATTTTTATCACACCATCTTTACCATAATAAAATTTATTGTTTCTTTCATCTATATTAGGGATGGAATTAAACGTTGAAAAATATAATAAACCGCACTCATACTCTCCCTCTAATTGTACTGTAGGAGAGTAATTTGTTATCAAAGAGGATCCGCTGCCGGTTATCGACACAGTGAAAGACATGTTTATACTGATAAATTTTATTACACAACTCTTATTATAAATGTTGTTTCCAATACTTCTTTAAAAAATTTAAACACAGATGACCGCAATTTATAGTACCAAACTTTTGGTAGCGTACATAATTGTAAGTTATTGACATGTTCCTTAAATAATTTATTAATTCTAATGGAGGTTTTAAATCACCAAAACTGTCAAAATATTCACAGTAATCATTTTGTTTTACATAGGCTACCCAATGTGTTCCAGGATTTTCAGAACTATCTAGGTTTAATATAGCACATTCAATTTTTCTTGGTTTTGAGGGGAGTGAATCTCTCATAAATACTCCTCGAAAATAAGGAATGTTAGTTGCGTGCTTCAAAATGTCTAGATTTGTAAGGGGGCGTCTGGGTAGCCCTTTGTTTAGTTTTTTGAAGGATTCAAGTATAGGCCAGCTCCTCTTTTATTAGGCTTAATATACATCCCTTTTCCAAGAGCGACTGCTTCCATTGCTTTGTTATGGCGTACAGACTCTTGTAGGTTTTTCTGAGCGACCTTGTAATCATTTACAGCTTTTGCTATACCTGCCGCACCGCCAGCGAGAGAACCAAGGGCTGATAAACCGGCAAAAATTGGAATGAGAGGTAAAAAGCCTCCAGTTTTTGGAATAGGAATACATCGTGGTAAACGTATTCCTTTTTTATTTTTAAATAATTTTTTTGCAGTAGCATACGCAAAATTGATAGCTGTGCGATTATCTTTAGATTTTAACTTTTTTAATTGAGATTGTAGTTTTTTCACAATTGTCATAAATGGACGTATCCCAGCACCAGCTTTGAGTTTTGCTTTCATTGCATTTTTTACTATCCATGATGCAATTTTTTCACCTTTTCCAGCATCACTTGACTTTAGTCTTCTCTTGGCCATGTTCAAAAGTTCTAAATCCGCTTTATGTCGAATGCTCAAGTCTTTGTTGTCATAAGCAATGTCGTGATGCATACAAGCTTCATCCAATTGATTTATACCACGATCACCTCTTAGTAAGCGCTTCTGAAGTTTAGTTCCTGGACCACAAAATTGATAACCAGGGATATGTACCTCAATTGGTAAACTATTAATAAGGTTATTCAAAAAACCTCTACCCTGCTTCATCGATCTTTCTTTAATGAATAATTTTCACAAATCACGCAATTTATATTACAAAAGTAATGCACTCTTATCCACCCAACTGTTTTCTTCCTTACTGAGACCTAACCACTTAACAAAAAGTTTGTTACCTTTTCTTTTAATAACTTTCTCAATGAGATAAATATCAGGAAATTTTGTTCTTTGCAGTTCTTTTTCGTAGAACGAGCCTAAAATTAGTTGTTTATGTTTGTCTTCTAAAATATACGTAGGTGGGTTTGTATCGTTAACCTTGACTATATTAAATATTTCTGTTGACCAATTAGGTGTATAGCCTTTGTAAAAATCGCCCTTAAATTTGCTTATACGAACATTGTCATTAATGCAAAACTTGGGGGGTCTCTTAGTACAAGATATTCGTGTTTGCATAATGTTAGATCTAACTTCCACTTGGTTTACTTTATTCACATCAATAGGTTTGTATTTAGTAATACGGTGAGTAGTGTTATTGTATTTCTCTACTACAGAATTTAAGTTAGGTCCTAGCCATTAGTAAGAGCCATATAAACTAAATAGTTTGTAAAGGTGACCTTTTATTGTACGAATAACTCGTTCTACTATAGCAGCTTTTTTAACAGATTGAGTGGAATAGTGATTTATATCATACTTTTTCATCAATTTTTGAAAAACATCATTATAAAATTCTTTACCAAGATCAGTTTGTAAATTATGGGGTTTTCTTGATGATGAAGATAATATCACATGCATTGCTTTAGTCACGCTATTTTTGTCTTTTGATTTTACAGGGTTTACCCATACGTATTTTGATAATGTATCGATTACAACCAAAACATATTTGTACCCTTTGTTATAATGTGAATATTTTTGAAAATCCATAAGATCAGCTTGCCATAAATCGTCTAATCCTTTTATGATAGTCATTCGACGAGAAAAATGCCTTCTTGCTGCTTTGTGAATTTCATCAACTATGCCCTTTTTACTCATTTTTTATTTAATTTTAGCTCAATCAAAGTATCTACTTCTTTTTTTGAATAAATGTTCTTTAATAAACGGTCTGATGCTAGTTTTTCCAAATTCTGTAAGTACAGTTTTACATCACTCTGAATTTTTTTAAATTCATTTCTTAATTCTTGTACGATTTTATCCACATAAGCTTTGTTCACTGCTTCATCGTCTTCGTTTGGCGATGAAAGACCTTTTAATTTAGACAATTTCAAATCGTAGTGTCCAGCGTCCGATTTCACTAACGTATCGTTTAAAGTATCAACGAATTCTGATAACCGTAAACGTTTATGAACGTGATGACCAAATTTGTCTATATTCATTGCAGTCTAGATGAGTCAACGACTGAAATCATACTGCGCAATCCTCCCGACGGAAGCTCTTTAAGTTCCACATTTATAATACCAGCTTCATATAATTCTTCTACAATAGCAATGATTTCATTACCTACCCCATTATTCCCTGCTGCCCATGATGCTAGTAGTAATTTTAATCGTTCTATTAACTCGTTTGGGTCATCCCAGTAAACATAATCAGTATTTTCTTTTACTTTTTTCAAAAGTGGAATACCTTTTCCTGTTGGAATACTCTCCAGGCTTGAGGTAGCATTTCGAGAGAACTTGAACAAAGGCTTAATAACATTATTATATTTAAACCCTTTGTTGCTATTTATTGGTTTTGATGAATCAAAGTTACGTCGATGTGCATTAGTTTCTATTAAAAGCAATTTATAATTTAGTAAATCGTTGTCAGTGACCACTTCTAAGTTGGGTTTCTTTTTAAACAATAGTTCTGTTAAGCCTACTGTTTTATCGAAAGTTAGTGTTCCAATTTTTAAGTTTTTGCCGTCGTCAAAAACACGGGTTTTGCCAAGCAATAATTTTCCACGTTCATGTTTTACACCAAACGGTATGTCATCCAGTACTTCAGATGATGTAGACCATGATGATTGGTTCTTAACACTTGGTGATGACTGCAAAGATTTAAAGGAACCGTCGCTCACGTTGTGTTTGTCGGAAGGTGGTACAACAAGAGTTTTATTATAATCTTTATATGACTCGCTTTCCCTTTCAGAATGTTCTTCGTCTTCACTGGTAAATTCATTGTAATCTTCTTCGGAAGTACAAGACGTAAGATTATCATTATTTTTATTTTTTTTCATCACCGGTTCATGAGCCTCTTCCTTGAGATGTTTATCTACATTTTTATTTGCTAACAAGGTAAGAGGATCTACGATGGGTTTAAATATGGTTTCCAACGCCATATTATTTGCATTTTTTACATCTTTTATCATTTCAACTTTTCTTTTAACAGCTGCTGCGGATTTAACAATTTGTTCTTTGAGTTTTTTTTCCATTTTAAAACGATTCGCTCGCTCGCAAGTCTCAAATGAAAATGATTCATAAGTCGTTATACATCTTATTTTGTATGCTAGTCCACCACAACAAACGTGTCAAATGTTGACCTGTAGTATCCCTTGTTTTTCTCACAGTCCTTATTAACTACAAGATAGCTGAAGGGTTTCTTCCAAACGGTGGAACATAGTTCACGAAACTGAGACCATGACATATCAGACCCAACATGCTCATCATACACATGTTTCAAATTAATGTCATCTTGCTTAAATAATATAAGTAGATTTGAATTATCTCTAACTAATTGTTTCGGAATTTTTGTGTAAGTTTGGTTAATATAAAAACAATCAATGTTCTTATGACGTCCCATTGCAAAATAATTTCTTATGTTGTTTTGATTTTCACAAGCAACGTCATCAAAAATTATAATAGAATCTGACAAAGCTTCATGTGGACTCAATATTTCACTGTTGTGATTGTATTTATGTAAAGATGTACCAGGAACCATGTTTAAAACTTTCTCCAAATATAGGTATTTAGCTTGGTATAAAGATTTTGAGTAAACATACAGATTCCTAAAACGCAGTCCATTTTTGTGTAACAATAAACTGATAACTAAATTTGTCTTTCCACAGTTTGATGGACCACAGACAATGCAGCGTATAGTGTTTGGTAATAAGTTACCATGTCGTTTACTCACTTTTGAGGGCGGGGGACATATACAGTCTAATTCTAATGATTCTTTTTGTTTTATAAATTTCATGATAACGTTTGAATCTAACCGTAATGTTTCACGCGTTTTATGAAAATGAGAATAATATGACAAGTCAATATATTTAAATAATCTCAGGTCAGGCGAAGGCGTTCAGTGAACGAATCTTACCATGGGTCTTCAACCGAAATACATGTAATCCGTAGTGTATTATTGGGCATTCTGCCGACCGGAGCGAGCGCAGCGAGCGATCGGAAGCGAAGCGGACGACCACCGGGGGGCAGAATGCCCAATAATACACTACTGTCGTTACCTAACTAAGAAACGCTGGCAAGTTTCTTGCGCCCATTCTTCTTGTCAGTTAAAAAAGTCTTGAATGGGTGGTAGGAAAATATTGACGATTCATAAGTACATATTTATTATGTCTAAGTGAATAAAGAATATTTTTATCTTATCTTATCTAGTACTAATTTTGGTGAAACAAACAGCATAAATAAAAGAAACACAATTGGGTATTTGACTGATTTTTTTTTATTGACTTAAAATGTTCATTTAAGTAGAAGCAACACAACATAGGTATTTATTTTCAAATATCTTGCATATTTTCGGCGATATAGAGCATCAAACATTCTAATTAGACAAGGAGAGCGCTATAGAAACGTGACGTCACATTTCTATAGCGCCATACTCTCGCCATAGAAAATTTCGTTTTAGAAAGAGATAGGTAGCTAGAGTCACAATTAAGTAGATCATAATTCGCTTGTTATAATATAGATTGAATTTCTTTTTCACATTTGTTATTCACTACTGTTATTTTTCTGAATGTCATAATTAAATATCTAGATTTCAAAAACCGTCAAATACCCAATTAACCTGCGTTGTTAATAATCAAATCAAATCAAATCAAAATCTTTATTTATTCACATAGACATAATAAGCATGTACTTATGAATCGTCAATATTTTCCTACCAACCATTCAAGACTTTTTTAACTGACAAGAAGAATGGGCGCAAGAAACTTGCCAGCGCGTATCTCAGGTAACGACATTTACGAAAATACATATCGTTACTTATTACAATATTTGAACAAGCATAGAGCACATATTATACAATATCATTATAACATTTAAAAGGAAAATTTTCTCATTAGAATATTTTCCTTTTGAACAAATATAAAAGTATATGTACATTTCATAACCAAGCATATACATTTCACAACTCGTTGTAGGACAGAGAAGCTGGCAAGTGGTGGTTGAGTGCATTTTATTTGTCAAGTGCTCTCCTGGAGTTCTGAGATAATGTGCAGCTTGTTAGCAGGCTCCCTTGTTTATCCGGAGGGCTCTCACTGAAGCCGGCGGATTCAATTACATGCCGAGATTCTGAGCTAGTATCTTTTATTTGCTTCTCTTTTTTCCCCAGTGAAAAAGTTATAGAGGAAAAATCAAGGTATAAATTAGTATGAAAAGCTCTGGTTGCGTTTTAAGTGTTCTGCTAATAAGCTAAAAATTAAATACAAATACTAAAGTAGGTATACGTTATATAGGATTTTAAACTTTCGCGTTCCATTATAATTATAAACAAGAAACGTCAGAAACGTCAAGCTGTAAGTACATAATAATATGTACTTCATAATAAATGTCGCGTTGAGTCCCGTTACTCTTGTTAAGGTATACGTTGTGTTTGATTTCTTGGGGAAATCAGCCAAATGAGCCATCTCTCGTAATTCGAATTTGAAATAGAGATAAAGAATAAGTAAGAGCTGTTTCTCCGAACATAGACTTTATTAGTAGCATTCAGTAGCTTTATGCTAATAAAACTAGTGGCTTTTCTTTCTCTCTTTCTTTGACTCTTGTTTCTCGTTCCCGTGGGAGTAGCGGGAAAAAAGTATTAGATTTCTACAAGTGAAAGAATTTTTAAATAATTGGTCTACCTAGTAGTTATTGAGTTTGTCCATTTCAAATTAAAAACGAATCTTTTCTCTTTGTAATATTAGTAAAGATAAAATACAGTAAGGAAATTAACTTGAACCTTTCGATCAACAATAACATGTAACCACATTTATTTCGCGGTTTTTATTCCATGTTTATGGCACTAAAAAGTTACATACCTCGACGAGTACGCGTTAGCGACTGGTCTACTTGGTCACAAAGTGGTGGATAGTTGCCCATAAATACCTTCGCGAGGCGTCGCCGTCGCCACCCAGTCTGGGTGAATAGAAACGGAGGTTAGAAGGTCAGGTTGGTTCCAACGCTACTTTGTTTAATCCTGACCTAGAGACACATTCAGTTTCATAATACAACATGACAAAACCATTCCACGATACGCTAGTCGAAGTTTTTACAAGCTTTTCACAAGCTTTTTACAAGTTTTTTATTAACTTGCCAAGTTAGTTAGTTAGTTAGTATGTTAGTTAGTGGGGGACAAATCTTGCAAGCTTAATTTGACCCACTTCCTAGTGTCCGATAGAGCTGATGTTCAGGATTGCTAGGAATGGAACACCATTTTACCACCACACTATATTGTCTAGGAAACAGCACTGTTACACAACGTTTAATACGGTTTTACGTAACTAAAGTATTCTTATGTTAATTTACACAATGATAAACTGCGAGCGTGTTTTTTGTATAAGTACAGGTTTGGTTCAGATGACAATACAATATTAAAGTACAGTCAGCAAAAGAGCTTGTCATAAAAATAAAATTTTTACTAAAAACTTATTACTAACTTGCCATGTTAGTTATTTTATTAGTTACTGGGGGCAAATATTGCAAGCTTAATGTGACCCACTTCCCAGTGTCCGATGAAGCTGAAATTTTGTATACAGGTTTGGTTTAGATGACAACACAATATTTAAGTACAGTCAGCAAAAAACCTTGTCATAAAAATATTTGTTTACTAAAAACTTATTTAGGTCTGAATTTCAAAAGATCTAATTTTAAATTCGTAGCCTCCTAATATTTTGTTAACTTACTTGAAGAAACGAGGTGTACCTAACATACAAGCGAGAAATTACTAAGTCGATTTACAATACTAGTTCATTTTACAAACACACTAAAATTTTAATTATTTTTTTGTTTTTTAGTGTTTGTTAGTTTTTGTTTGAAGATTTATTTTATAAAATGTGTAAGAACAAGAACTGGTTATCAACGCGAATATTTAAGATGAAACTTCATCTTAAACCAAATTCGCTGCTTTTCGTGCAAATACGAGAGTAAGATGTCATGTAAAACGCAACATTCTCGGGCTGACCCACCTCTATTGGCCGTCGAAGTGAGAAGTATCGAGCGATAAAACCGGTTCCTTATGAAATCCCTAAGATCCCTCGGGCACCGCGATAAAAAGTACACTTTATTCGACGCCGGTGTAAGTCCTTAGATAATTCCATATTCCGCAATCTGGCCTCGGATGGAGGTAGACCGCCTTTTTGTGTATTATTTACAGATTGTCTGTACAAGAAACTTCGGCTGGCACGATGCATTATGAAATGTGACTTCTTTCTTACAATTCGGTGTGAGCATTGCGTAAGAACTGGAATTTTCTTTTCATACATTTAGATCGATTAGGTACAGGGGTAGGATACTTGCCTTCTGCGCCAGAGGTCTTGGTTTCGATACCCGAAAATGGCAAATATTTGTGTGCATAAACATGTCTATTTGTTACTGAATAAAAATGGAAAATGAAGTATTTAGAAAAAATTGTCTCCCAACCAGCTCCAATGAACCTACGACCATTCGCTTTCCGGGCGACTGCTCTAACCACTGAGCTACAGAGTCGTTAGAGCTCAGCTTAAAATAACATGTCTATTTGTCTTGGTGTCATCTATGTATATTAAGTATAATAGCGGATCCTCGCGGTTTTACCCGCGTGGTACCCGTTTCCGTAGGAATATCGGGATAAAAATATATAGCCTATGTCACTCGGGAAGAATATAGCTTTCTAATAGTCAAAGAATTTTTGAAATTGGTCCAGTAGTTTCGGAGCCTATTTGATGAAAACAAACAAACAAACAATCAAATCTTTCCTCTTTATAATATAAGTATAGATGTATTATTAAAAAACAGTGTTTAGTATATTATATTATTCGTTATCTAGTTTCTGTAACATAGTTTCTTAATGGAAACTATGTAGGTACTTTCCTATGAGCTAGATAATTGGTGTGATGGTAAGAAATTATTGTTATACGGATTTGAAAACAAGCAGTTGAATAATACAAATATAATTAGGCAAATCAGTCACTTAACGAGAATGTTGTTATCTGCACTACAAGCATAATAATATTTTAACCATTTTTAGCGTTGCTTGAAGCCGTGATATATTATATCACGGCTTCAAGCAACGCTAAAAATAGTTACGAGTCCTCGTAGCTTACTCGTAGTCTGACAACAATATCTATGACAATATGCTACGGCGTAGCCGCTACGAGCCTATTATGCCTTCACTGGAAAACAGTAAATTGAATTAGGGAAATACGACTTTCTGAATATTTTCTGTAAATTTACACATAGCGTATGACTTGTAATTATTTATATGAAGGCCTTTATTTAAATTAAGACCAGTGGCGGCGCAACAATTTGGTATATTCTAGCTATTCTTTAAGATGCTACTTATATATAAGTCTGGGTCATAAGCGTCTTGAGCAATTGAGCAGTAATTTATGCGGTGCAGGTGCTTGAGCGGAGGCAAAGAGCCACAGTTTATTGCACACAATCTTTATGCATTCTTAAGACGTTTTAATACTTTTGTATCATTTTTGTAAATAAAAAAGTATTCTTTTTACACTTTTATGTCAAAACTAGCTTTCCGTCCGCGGCTTCGTTTGCGTGGACTACACGACGTTATCCCACAAGAATGTGATATTTTTCCGGGATAAAAAGTAGCCTATGTTCCTCTCCAGGCTACAAAGTATCTGTGTCCCAAATTTCAGCCAAATCCGTTCAGCCATTTTGGCGTGATTGGAATTATTAGTAGAAAGACTTATTTGAACTTGATTTCTTTGCTGAAATCATTAAGAGACTATGACGTGAAAGAAATATTTATTAATTTAGAAGAATGCTTACATCTTTAAGCATGATATAGGTAACGTTTCAGTTCCTTAAAATTCTTAGACCTTCCAATGCGGATATAAATCTTTCATTATTTCTTTTAACTTTTCATTCGCAAAACAAAGTTTGATTGAAAGAGAGGCTTCACATAAACTGCGAGTAGAAGTTGATCTCTACCGTCGAGCAGGTTTACGACAAACTTATATTAAAGCAATCTCTCCGTCGAACACAGGTTTCATATCAAAGTGAAAATATAGCTTCTTTTGTAGTACAAAGACGCCACAAAGCTTTGCTGTGAAACTCCATATGCATCGCTTACTGAGTTACAACAGAGACTGCACGATAGCGCGTTTAGTGCACTGCCTTTGTGAAATAGATTTAAATACCTTCCCAGTAAATTACAAAGTAAATAGTACACCGCTGATCCATACTGTGTCCATAATAAAAAATCGATAGCAGTAACGCATCCAACAATTAGAAGAAGAAAGAAGAAAAGAAGAAAATGTGTTTATTTCGTGACAGACGCGAGACGATACATAACAAAATACTTACAGCTAGAAAAATAATAACAAAAAAAGAAACAAATGGAAATACAAAAGAAATGATAATAGATAATAATATTATATTAAAGTTCATAAGTGTTGTTAAACAAACCTAAATTGAATAAACGAAATTGAATTTTGTTTTTTTTTTAAACGTCTCACGGCTGCGCCAAAATAGGTGTCCAAATCAGCATTTTGTCAGGTATACCTGACGCTGGTTTTCAATTACATATTTTCAAACTTAAATAGACATCGCTTCAACCTAACTAGGGTTCTTCAATCCACAACGAGGTAACGCTTAGCTTTCATTCAATAGATCGGGCTTAAATTGCGTCACGCGGACGCCCGCGCGTTCCATACAAAAGTGCTCCGTCGCGGGGAGGCGGGCCCCGCGCCCGCGCCTTGTAGCCCGTTTCCCCGCGAGACGGTCGCCCGCGACGGGGCCCGCCAGCAGGCCAGCGGTAGCACGCACGGGCTTGATCAGTCAATAGCGCTATGTGATGCGGTTCCACGGTGCCCGCGCGCGTGTCCACGCGGCCCTCGCGCGTGTCTACGGACGGAGACCGGCGACGTGTGCCCGTCGCGGGTCCCGCTTTACTCAGTTTCGGCCCTGACTAAGTTCACATTTATAATATTACTAGCTTTCCGCCGGCGGCTTCGCCCGCGTGGACTACACGACGTTATCCCGCGGGATTTGCGGGAATGTGATATTTTTCCGGAAAAAAATAGCCTTTGTTCCTCTCCAGGCTACAAAGTATCTGTGTTCTAAATTTCAACCAAATCCATTCAGCAGTTTTGGCGTGATTGAGCAACAAACATCCAAACGTCTAAACTTTCACATTTATAATATTAAGTAGGACTATTCTTAAACTTTGACTACTTATACCTTAAAAATAAAATAACCACGAAACTTAAAACACGTACAGGACTTCCGAAGGCTACATGATGCCATACTTAACTATCCGGCGGATTCAACTATCCGCCTGCGACATTATACATCACATAATAAAAAATGCGTTTTTGCCCACAGTTTCAAAAGTTACAAAGTACAAGCAAAATACTGGCACACAACAAAGGTAAACGAGGTGACAACCTTTGATAAGAGTTGCAAAAGTTTTTTTGTTTGACAAATCATTACACAAGCAAAAGATAACAAAAAGTTTCGCTTACGTGAGAACTTTTTCAAGACACAAGTACCTATGACAATATATTATGAACAGTTATTGAGAAAAACAAGTATTGTGGGTAAATGTCGCGTATTATCTTTGTGGGATTTATGGCGGCCTTATCCGACTGCTATTGGAAAACATCCAAACAGGTTCATATTTCGTCCATATTGGTGGGTTCAGAACACAGAGATACAAAGTCCGTGCGCCACGTGCGTACAAGTTCTTTCGAGTTCCGTTATTGCGAAAAGATCTGTAGCCCAAGCATGAAAATATATTGTTAAGGTAATCGAATAGTTCACTATACCATGCTTCAAAACTTTTCTGAGCGCGTCGTTTAAAACGCAAAATGTTTCATAATGCCTTAAATCAATGTCTAAAGGATAATTTGCCTTGATAGCAAAATGCCTAAAACTCAAATTTCCTAGATTCAAGATTCAAGATTCAAATTTGTTTATTCAATTTAGATTGTTATTTACAACTAGCTGTTGCCCGCGACTTCGTACGCGCGGTGTAGTGACTTATGTGTTAGTTTAGTTTATGTGTGTTTGTTGCTCAGATTTCATAACGCTCTTCTTGAAGTCCTATTCTCTACTAAAAGGGTCTAAAGAATATCGAATATGCAGGCTAGGGTATGAACATGGTATGTTGTTATCATATGCTGCATGAACATAGTTGAGCCCTCATTCAAAGATCTGTCCGTCTGTCAAGAAACTTTTTCTCAAGTATGCGTGGGAGGTATCAAGCTAAAATGTATGTCAAATTAAATACTGAAGTCTGCAATCCCTTAGAGGCGACAAAAAAAACAAACTTCTCTTCTCTTCTTCATAACTCAAAAGGGCCACTTGGATCTCGATTTTCTTTTAAATCCCATTTAGCTACTTGTTAAATTGTGTATAATGATAACGATTATTTTGAACAGCCGTTCTTCGTTCTTCGACGTTGCTTGCTAGCGGGCAATGGATCTATTCTACGCGAGGTTCATAAGACTGAACCACACCAAACGATCCATCTTGGATTGGCCAACCACGATCTAAGATTGGGGATCATGGATCGTGAATCTAATTTGTTCTCTTGGTGCTCTTGGATCGCACGAGGCACGTCCACTCCGACCACTACTATGGAGCTCCAGTGGTGAAGCGCACTCCTGCCGCGCGCGATTAGAGCGCGTATTATCGTTTTGCGCATATGCGCGCTTTCACGATTCAAACAGAAGTTATTACTTAGTAATGCATAATATCAGGCCAATCATATTTTTACTATAAAATGTAAAAGAGATTGTGTGTATCCATACTAATATTATAAATGTGAAAGTGGGTTTGTTTGTTTGTCCGTCTTTCACGTCAAAATTGGTGCAACGGATCGACGTGACTTTTGGAATGGGAATAGTTTGGCAGCTGAAAAGTGACATACTTAGGCACCCATTAGACAGTCAATCTGGATCAATGATCAATGATCAATGATCGCGATGCAGATTGACTGTGTACGAAGGTGATTGACGGTTCGCGATCTTGATCGCAAAATATCTACAAAGTAAATCTCGATCGCGATCAAGATCACGATCAGTGATCGCGATCTGGATGTAATGGCTGCCTTTGGCTACTTTTTATCCCTAAAAAATATCACATTCCCGTGGGATAACGTCGTCGTTTAGTCCGAGCGGGCGAAGTCGCGGGCGGAAAGCTAGTATTTTGATATGGAGACATTTCTTCTTTAAGTAACAGGTATAAAATGTAATGATATACCATTTAATTATTTAATTTTAATCAATCATCACTTATGTAAGCTTTTCTAGTAAATAAATGAATAAATAAGTTAGATAGAAAACTATTTTTAATATTCCTTTATTTTATTGGATGGTACCTACGGCTGAAGGCCTAAGTAGCCAGAGCCGGTTAAATGACATAAAAAATGGTAGGTAGGTGTCGGTATCTACGTACTGGCCACTTAGCGTTAATGAGCAAATTTTTCAAAATTACATTGGTGACATTTTGTCTACATTGCGACAAACTTATTTCACACAGTGGTTATTTTTTGGTACTAAATATACTGTTGACTGCCGGCAGTCCATTTTGACAGTTAATTTTGTATTGCTAGTGGCTCCTCCAGGACCACTGTCACCGGTTCAGATATATTTGTGGCACTATACTTACTGTAGCGACATCTAGCGTCGAGTGGAAATGCGAAATATAAATTTTACATCAATAGGGTAAGAACTTTAGTTTTGGCCACTGCCCCGAGTGCTTACTTAGCTTTAAACATTTCGTTAATAACTTTTGCTTGATAATATACTTTTTATCTATGACTTTTAAGTCATAATAACATAAGTAATAATTCTTTATGACATAGGAATATTATTCAATAAACGCTTTTCAGTTTACATCGAATTAGATGTTTCTTTTATTTTATCTAAGTTAGTTAAGTATTGATTTCTCGATGTATCTTTTAAAATTTGATTGACAAAAAACACATCAATCGGCACCCTTCGCACATTTTAAGTTTAAAAAATAGGTTTTTAATTGACTAAAATAAAACTAAATTTCGTAAGTATATGAATACTTAGTTATATGTTTTTACTATATACCTAGTCCACGAATTTCTCGAAATCTAAAGGCATATCGAGATGATTCTATTTGATTTAAATTAGGTGTATTCTAACTTTGGGAACAGTCTAAGATTCATCAAAATTGGTTTAGTAGTTTTCGTGGGTATGTTATTGTACAATATACACTAAAACTTAGGAAATAAATAGTAATTTAAAAAAATAAACTGACTGGCACCGACCTCGAAAAGGTACCTTAATTATAATATAAATTATATTTTTCCTTTTCAGTCGACAAATACTTTTTGGAGTCGGTTAAATTTTTTAAGTAGTTTTTTTGTATTGTAAATTTAAAAATTTAAAGAAAAGTATAAGATACATTCTTGACAATTTTAGATACCTACTTAAGACCATAGGCGAAAGAAGTGAAAAAAAATTAAAGTGGCAACAGCGGGGGCTTTCACCCTACTTAATATAGATAATCATTCGGATGTACTTTTGTGAAAGGTATATCGTAATCTTACTGACTTCCCGCGCCATCTATTGCTTAGTAGTTATGATGCAAAAGAAGTGAAAAACATCTTAAAGTGGCAACAGAGGGGGCTTTCACCCTAATTAATATAATCCTTCGAATGTTCTTTTGTGAGAGGTATATCGTAATCTTACTGACTTCCTGCGCCATCTATTGCTTAGTAGATATAATGACGTAAATAACATGAAATTATTTTTATGATTTTATATGAGCCTGGATGGGTTTTAATTTATATTATGTTTTGAAGCAGGTAAAAAAAAATAACATGATTCATTATTAATTGAGACAGCGATTAAATATAACGTATTTTCATAATCATGTGGCGCCATCTATTTTAGTAAGAATCAGTTTTTGTATTTTCCCGTAGGAATAATTAAATTTCCCGCAATAAAAGGTACCCTATATGTTGACCCGGGTTATAAGCTATTACTACACAAAATTTGGTAAAAATCCGTCCAGTAGTTTTTGCGTGAAAAGCGAACATACAAACAGACAAACAGACAAACAGACAAACAGACAAAAATTTTAATATCTATCGTTTTGGGGTCTATATCCTGTACACATCACATAGCAGTAATTTTTTTTTTTATCTTTCATGTACAGACTTTTTGTCCGTTTCTGTTTTATTATGTATAGATACTTGTGAACGTCATAGAAGCTACGCCATCGGTTCGCGAATCCTACAGCGGGAGGCCTTGGAGAAGAACCGGCAAGAAACTCCAAGGGTTGTTTTTTTCTCCCTGTTTTATTTCATACAGAGTCGTCAAATTGAAAAATGACCTTAACATGGTATGACTAACGTCAGTTTCCATCACAATTACACAATGGGTTATGATAAATACAGTTAAGTATAGGCGAACTAATGGTCATAGCGGTGAACAATTTTCAATTACTTAGGAACTCTACTTAAAGCTTTAATATTAGTTAAAAACAAAAGACAATTCTACTATATACTGCAAGTTGCACCATACATGTTTCAAATGTAATTCTTAATAAAATGAATAAAAACAAAAGAAAATCATTTTAAGGCAAGCAGATAAGAGCAGACCCATTCCCACTGGCAGCACCCGTTCACGAGCATGACGCATGAACCAGCCATGGCTTCGCTCAACCATATTTTAGGGAACGTAACGACATACACCGACGACAACCTAGGATACACAACATCCAAAAAGTAGTTGGTCTAAAAACCGTATGTCTAAATCTTAGGTTACCTAAACAACGCCTCGCCTTAAATGCAAATTGTCTATAGGGTTTTAATTTTTTCTAATATTCTAGTCTATCACCTCCTTAATGCAAACATTGTTATCCCGGACACCCTGTAGACATTTTTATAAAAGCTGTCAAAGTGTTGCTGTCATATTATACGTAAGTATTGAATTTCAGTTCCTTGAACGACGCGAGAGACACTACTCTGGTTTTCATACAAAAGCAAGCACGGAAAACTCTCGCTCTCGTTAGCGTTATCATAAATTACTTTATATGAAAACCAAAGGAGCGCCGCTACGGACGTTTATAGATCTAAAATTCAATTCGCGAAAAAGATAGTTAAAGTATGGAATCTAAAAGCATTTCAACGGATGGTATCGTTTACTAATGCGGGAGTTTTCCTTGCCTTGCGATTATAGTTATTGCTATCGTTGCACTAAGACAGTCCGTCCGAAGGCTGGTAGCACGTGATGTCATAAAACTTGTAGTATGCGTATCCTTATCCTACTAATATTATAAATGTGAAAGTTTAGATGTTTGGAGGTTTAGATGTTACTCAATCACGCCAAAACGGCTCAACGGATTTGGCTGACATTTGGGACACAGATACCTACTTTGTAGCCTGGAGAGGAACATAGGCTACATTTTATCCTGGAAAAATATCACATTCCGCGGGCGAAGCCGCGGGCGGAAAGTTAGTAGTGCATAATGTGCATATTGCTGCTTTCTTGGAAGGAGTGCGTCACTTTTAATTATACTATTTAATTAGACGTACATGTCGCGAGCGTGCAATGATAGCACAATTTGCCCGCGTCGCGCGCCTCTCCTTGAAAGAGCCCTAAGTGTACGGCCAGAGTTCCTCATCATTTGGTTGCCGACGCGCCGGCCGCTACTCAGGGCACCACTATGCGTTAGTCGTGGGCCACACTGGAGCGGCGCGTCTTGCGTCAGCGTTGAGCGGGAAAAACATATATATTGAGACGGACGGGAGGGGCCACACTGGCGCGTCCGGCGCTTGCCGCGACCGGCGGCGGAGGGAATAGTACGTGTTCGCGCGTCCTGCGGATCCGCAGGTCGCCTCCGCGCCCCGCGGTTGCTCCAGTGTGGCCCACGACTTAGCATTTGTTTGATATGAACGCTGCCCGCCCCGCCCAGCCCGACGCTCAACCAGAGCGGGCACTCTGGTCGTACACTACCGAACCAACGTCGGTCTATTTGTCGAAAATAAGTTTTAGTTTAGATTTTTCGTTTCGTTACTGATACATTTTGTGACTGCGCGTGCGGCAAAAGATCGGCCAGATTTAATACTGTGTGTAACTCTTAAAACATAAAGTAATCGAGATACAGTGTTTGCTTGTAAATTCACTGTGCGCTGTGGTTGGAAGTTATACACTGCACCAACTCTTAACACCCTGAACTTAAACTTACGATGCATAAATAAAAGTGCATTTTTGTTTGACAAAATGATCGTTGTTATCATAAGCATTCTCCTTACACGACTTTATAGATCGACTTCAATAAAACTAGTCGGATTTCTAATAACATAAAAGGTACTAAAATTTTTATTCGTAAAACTAGCACTTTTTAATTCAATTGAAAAGTTGCAACAATGTTGAAAAGCTATAAATACAAACAAAGTTATTTCAACGTCAAATGTGTAGCGTTTGCTTTTCAAATAAAATTATGCAATATATTTTTGTCTGCTGAATTCGCCATATCTCTTACTATGCATTTTACGAGGTCAAACAAAAGGAGAGAGACGTAGACGTCGACAAAGTCACTGGAAATTGTCAGAGCTGGAAATAATTGAACGGTTAAGGCGATACTCGGAAAAAATATGCTAAAGCGAGATAGCAATGAGAAAACGACGCGCGCGGGAGCGAGACCGATTTTGCCGATTACGCAATAAAAACACAAAATCACTTCGTATTCAAAAACTATAGCGATTTTTTAAAAATGCTTCTATACGATCCTAAATATCATTGGTGTCCACTAATTAAACCAATTTTCAATAGTATATGTATCTCCATTTAAGAATAATCTTGATATTTCTTATTTTTTTAGAGGTATTTTCGAAAATAAAAAGCGTCGAGCCAAAATCATAAAATCGTGTTTCTGAAACTATACGATTATAGATAAAGGTATGAAGAAATATATATCTTATTACCAGATTTATAACAACTCTTACCATCCTATAGTTTTATATCAAAGAGTCCATACTTTTTCCTAGTAGCGCCTTAATGAAAGTACAAGCTATGTATATACCAACATGATTCGTTAATGTTTCAAAAACGCCGTTTCAACGTTCACGCCACCATTCAGACCCAGAGGTCCCGGGTTCGATTCCCAGTAAGGGAAAATATTGTATTTGGTTTGGTTGGTGGTAGGGCTTGTTCTTAGTCCTCCTGGCTAGCTACCACCATTTTATCCAAGTCTAACGCCACAACAATGATGTTTTCCGCATTAAGGTCACAGCATATATATCAACTCGTAAACGGAACGTAAACGTATCAACTCGAGCGGTTCAGTATTCTTTGTATGAAACTCCCTACTGCAAAGCACACTAATCGGAATCGTAACGTAATCGCCTCGCCTCGGGACCAGCGAGCGGTAAGCGCGGCGTCGCCTAGCCGCAGCCGAGTCGACGTACCGACGCTGATCTGTGCCCCTAGTATGAGTTGATTTTAACTGTCAACGTTTACGAAAACTATCGGATGAACTACTCATGTCGGTAAAGCAGTCAAAGGACATGAAAGAGATAGAGCGATAATTTTCGATTACGAATACAGTTTGCCAAAGTCATAATAGGGGTACCGGTTTGGTTACGTCATACGTGCTTAGTGCTTGCGTTAGGTTGACGCCTGGTTGACCGCGAGTCGAAAGGCGATACGGTGTCGATCCCTTTCCGAGTTGATATAATGTGCTGTGACCTTGTGTGTTCCGGCAGTTGGACATAAGATAGCCAGTTCCTCAGTGATTGAGAATTCTGAGATTAGGGCGCTTCCACTTTCAGCCTTATCACCTCTTGAAATCAGGTGTGGTGAAGGCTTAGTGGTACCCCGTTTGAAATTAAAAATAATAAAAAGGTATTTTCCGCTCCTCCTACGAAAGTCACGAAATGAGGGGAAAAACTAACTAATTAACACAAAATCAAAGTAAATCTAACAGCTTCAGTCTAGTGGTAAAGACCAGCGGCATCAGACCCAGATGTCCCGTGTTCAATACCCAGTGTGTACGTACGTATTTCATTTTGTTTGGTATAAAGTAAGTTTTGTTCAAAATCCATCTAACTAGCTACCATCATCATAGCTAAGTCAAATCAAATCAAATCAAAATATTTATTTATTCACATAGACATAATAAGCATGTACTTATGAATCGTCAATATTTTCCTACCACCCATTCAAGACTTTTTTAACTGACAAGAAGAATGGGCGCAAGAAACTTGCCAGCGCGTATCTCAGGTAACGACATTTACAAAAATACATATCGTTACTTATTACAATATTTGAACAAGCAAAGAGCACATATTATACAATATTATTATAACATTTAAAAGGAAAATTTTCTCATTAGAATATTTTCCTTTCAAACAAATATAAAAGTATATGTACATTTCATAACCAAGCATTGTGATCGTTCAGATAATCTTTGACGTCATAATAACCTTTGCTCATGAGAGTCTTTTTAACATGTTCTTTAAATTCATGCAAAGGCAATTCAATTACATCTAGTCTATTGCTAAAGCAACATTGTTGTGTTGTGTAAGCAGCATTTTACGGCAGTTACAGATAGGAAACCCAGTTTCTCTGTGGTTAAGGACTCCAGGAGTATCTTTTCTGTTTATAACATTAGTTTGGATACAAACCTATACATAAGTGACCACAGCGATTCTATTTTCTGTCTTATCATCAATAAAAATTACGTATGTAATGATTATGCTAGCGATACCTTTTCGTGAATAATAAAATGATTTATTTTGTTATTTCTGACAGAGTAACCGCCGGTTTCCGAAACGCCAATTAAAATTAAATTACCTAATTCCCAATTAATCTCCAATTAATTGTAGTTTGGGTTTCCGAAAGAAAAATGTGACAGACTGTCAAAAGTCTGTTAACAGTCTGTCAGTGCCCATACAAATCTCAAACCATTTCTAGATTTGGGTTTCCGAAAGCATAATCACATGATTTACAAACTGTCAAACCAAAAAGTGGCCAAACTAATAATAAACCAATAATTAGCAGTCAATTACCTAATTGTGAGATAATTTTCTTTTCAGAAACCCAATGTGCTTTTAATTGAGAATTAATTGTGACAGTCTGTTAGCTAATTTTAATTTTGATTGGCGTTTCAGAAACCGGCGGTAAAGCTTCTTCATATAAGTTGGCTGATCCTTGAATAACTAAAAATATCACAAAAAGGTCCATCAAAGCGTAACCTTTTCTTTAGTAAAAATATTTTTTCTTTAGAAATACTAGAAATCATCTGAAATGTGACGTCTAAAGGTAAAACCTTTGTGCCGGCCCGTTTGTCTCGGCGAGACCCCATTCTGAAGCGTTCTCGTGTTAACGGCTGAAGATCGCTCCATTTTGTGACCGCTGTGGTCCTAAATAGGGACATGTTTACTGATTTCCCAAAAATACCTGGGTGCCTACCATCAACTCTTATTGCGGTTTTGTTTAGGAACCTAAACTGATCTGCTTCGCTTATTCGTACCACGACAGCTTAATATCAATGACAGCGATTCAGTGATCATTCAATGACATTTCACAGCCGCTGAGCTGTCATCAACTCTTATTTGACTTATAACTCGGCCAAGTTAACATGTCACCTGCAGGTTATACCCGTCCCTTTCACTCTCCGGGCATGACAGAATCGAGTGAAAGAGACGGGTAGAAGAAATAAGGACACAAATCGTTCGGTCATTCACATTTAGCAATTCATTTGCGATCCAGTTTTTAGAAGGTCATGGTACAAAAGAAAGCAATTCATTTTAGGAACCTATTCTGCATCGCGCTATTTTTGAATCGCTGTCTTAAAGTTGATGGTATGCACCCAGTCATGCCAGGAGAGTGAAAGGGACGGGTATAACCTGCAGGTGACATGTTAGCTTGGCCAAGTTATACGTCAAATAAGAGTTGATGACAGCTCAGCGGCTGTGAAATGTCATTGAATGATCACTGAATCGCTGTCATTGATATTAAGCTGTCGTGGTACGAATAAGCGAAGCAGATCAGTTTAGGTTCCTAAACAAAACCGCAATAAGAGTTGATGGTAGGCACCCTGTACTGTTCTAAATTATAAAACCATTAGGATGAATAAATAGAAAACAACTTCTAGCATCACCCACATATTTTTGGCCGGAAGTCTTTTTGTAAGACTGTTTGTGTTTTTTCCTAGTATTATTAATTATTATCTATACTTCTATCATCACTACATAGTATAAAACAAAGTCGCTTTCTCTGTCCCTATGTCCCTTTGTATGCTTAAATCTTTGAAACTACGCAACGGATTTTGATGCGATTTTTTTCAATAGATAGAGTGATTCAAGAGGAAGGTTTATATGTACTTTTTATCCCGATATTCCCACGGGAACGGGAACCACGCGGGTGAAACCGCGGGCGGCCGCTAGTACTATTATAAAGAGGAAAGATTTGGTTGTTTGTTTGTTTGCATCGAATAGGCTCCGAAACTACTGGACTGATTTAGAAAATTCTTTCACCATTAGAAAGCTACTTTCTTCCCGAGTGACATAGGCTATATTTTATCCCGATATTCCCACGGGAACGGGTACCACGCGGGTGAAACCGCGAGGATCCGCTAGTCCGAGATTAAAACATTGTTTTATCAAATCAAAACTATAATTAATATGAAATTTTTATTTACGATAATAGTAATAAGATTCCAATTAGATTTGCCCGTTGCTTTCGCCCAGATTTTCGTGAACAATAACCCAATTTCGCAAATTAAATATCACGATTAGTTTCTAAATCAATCACTCGTCGCGTCGCCGGCGCCGTCGCGGCCTCGGCTCAGACCGGCGCTCTTCACCGCCACATAATTAAATAAATTTGTTACTGTACCTTGAATGAAGACTACGAATTTCACTCGAAATTAACGAACCACATTATTTCATTAGGTCCTCAGGAGGGTAATTTAATTCAAACTTTCCGTCAAGTGTCTTGAGCGTCCAAGTTGATAATTAATAAGGAAACCCAACGGCAGCTGAGCCAGGCAGTGTCAAATAAAGTACATAAAAAAAGGTAAAAAAAACATGTGACTGAAATAAACATTTTCGCTACACAAACAAGCCCGTTTTCATAAGGCCGACCTTACACTTGTAAGTTTTATGCCCGAATACTCGTACGCTACTTATCTTCGGGAGCGTCTCAAACATCGCCCTGTTACTTTAAATGTCAAACATATGAAAGAAATGCCATGACGTTTGAGACGCTCCCAAAAGATGATTTGCGTTCGAGAATTCGGGCGTTACTCCGGTAAGTTGTTTACGTGAGCGACTTACGATAAGTTTTGCAAATGTAAACACTCTTTGTAAGTTTATTTGTATGTGTAATTATACAGCCGTAAGTTACTTACATAACAGTATTCTCAGGGTGTTTGTTGATAGGTGGGATATGCCACTTTTACAAAGGTGGGTGAAGCTCCACACTGTATGTTAAATGTTCCGATGTTATTATTGTATTTTATTTATTTTTCCATTGTACTTTTACTAACTCTAGTTTATAAGTTTATTGTTACTAACCTCTACTATGGGCTATGCCTGAAATAAATGGAATTGAATAAAATTTACGGAAGCAACTTACAGGTGTAATTTCGGCCTAAGAACGTCAAAATTTTGAAACCGAACAAGGAGATGCTGTTCAAACGCTTTTTGCTTTTAGCGCAAACGGGGTGGCACGTGGCTCGCACGGCCTGCCAATGTACTTGTCTTACTTCATAGTTATGTGGTTAAACGTGCAGACTAGAGACCCTACTCTAATTTAACGAAAAACGAAACTTCGTTTAACCCGTCTGTTCGGAAAAGATCGACGTTTCTGAACGCATCTATAATGTCACGTCAAATTGACATTTAGCTGTCACTTGAAGTTGACAGCTGACACTTGATTGAAATTCTTCTTGGAAAAATGTCGGAATAATTTTGCTGAATTTGTTAAAAATCGCTCGCGTTGTATATGCCTGGCATATCGAGTTTGAATTGAATCCTGAATTATCCTGCCGATCCCGTGTTGTACGACCACGATTTTGACGCCATCCTGATGAGTGGCCGGTCGCGATGCTTTGAAGGATAATCATCCACCACACGCGATGTTGCAGGGGCAATATATATCTTGACAAAAGGCTCCTCCGTGTGTTATTGTGTATCTATTGTTGAAACGCCCAGTGTCTTGTGAACGCTGTTATTTGTGTTGTGAGTGAGGTGACTAATTGGTAAGGTCTGCAGAAGAAGAGGACCCCAGGGGCGCGCGCGCTCCCTTACACCACTTCTGCCTTGGAGATGCTCGACACACAGACCCGTATGTAACCTCACCTTACCTAACATTAAAGCGCTGTGTATCGCAGTCCAATTGTTCAGTTTACATCCCCGCTGAAACCTAGTTTTTTGTCCGGAGTCTATATTAGTAATACCAGCTTCCACTGCGCTAGCTGATTCCGCGGTAGAGGCAGGGGTGTACTGAACATTTCTTGGTAGCCAAGAGCGTAGCTTGAAGGCCTGAGAGGCCCACGCCAAAACTTTGTATTAATCAGTGCCGTGTTGATGACCCAGTCTGGTCCGGACTAGATTAATTTGTACTTGTAAATGGTAATTAACTTGCATTTGAAAAGTAAAGGGCATTCCTTTGTTATTGGTTCCATGTCTTGTAATTAATGTATTGAAGTCATGTATTGAAGTTCCAAATTGTAAACAGATGCCTTTCTTTGCTCATAATAATTATTATTCAGTTTTGTTAGCAAATTTGAGTTGTGAATATTGACAAGTTTGTTGCTAAAATAATAGCTAATAAAAGGTTAGCTAATAAGTTTGCACTCAATACTTAGTGAAACTTAAATGATTTGGGACATTGTTTACACATTGAAACTCATTGAAACTTGTGCTTTGAAATAATTAAAATTAACTTGTTGTTGTGTAACAGTATGTTGTGTTGATATCCAAGTGAATTTCAATAGTCAGTGATTTTGAGTGAATTTCAATAGTCAGTGAGTTTTGTTGTTTTCTGATAACCTCCAGATATTTAAGAGTTTGTGTCATTATAAATACTTTGTTGTTGTAATATTGGAATTTTGTGGTTAGTAATAACCTCCAAATATTGGAGATTTTGTGTTATAGTGAATATTTTGAATTTGTTGTTTTTGTTGATAAATTTGTGACGTTACAATGACGGCCTCCTCTGCTAAAGCCAAAATACGTTCTGAGTTACGGTGGTTAGCTTCTGCGGTCACATTGTTGGATCGACCGGAGAGGACGGAGGCCTTGTTGAACAGATACGTAGATCTGCCCATACGTTTGGCTGTTGTTGATGAGCAGTATGCCTTATTTTTGGAAAAGACTGTTGAAGCCGATGTGGAAATGCGACAAGAAGTCGGTTTTTGATGTGGACCAGTGTTATGATTTTGCGGACAGAATTACTCAGGTGGCTCGACCTTTGCAAGTGGCAAGAGAGAATGAACCGAGCCCGTCCCCGGTCACATCTAAAAGTATGCCCCCGCTATTTGCTAGATTGGCCCCCTTAGACTTAAGGCGTTTTGCTGGTCGTCTAGAGGACTGGGAGGGCTTTATTCATATTTTTGATAGTCTCGTACATGCCCGGGATGATTTGACCCAGGGCCAGAAATTGGCCTACCTGTTATCCGTGTTGGAAGGGGAGGCCCTTGAATCGGTTCAACATTTGGCCCCCTCGGATGAAAACTACCCTATTGCTAGGGATTTGATTGCCCGTCGGTACCAGAACGTACGACGTCTGGCGGACAACCATGTTGCCGCCATTTTGAATTTACCCCGCGTTGCCAGCGTGATGCACTTGAGAGTGGCTTTGTTGAATCCGCTGTTGGTTGCATACAACGCATTAAAAAACTTAAAACTCCCAGTGGAGCAGTGGTCGTTTTTGTTACTGCACATTGTCCTGGGAAAGTTGCCGGACTTTGTTAAGGTCCGTTTTGAGCAGCAGTATGGTGGGGATAGTGCGACTTATCTTCCACCCTTCTCGGACCTCTTGACGTTCCTGGAAGGAGAAAGTAGACTGGCAGATAATTCCTCTCTGGCCGGTCCTATGGGACCCGAACGACCTGTGCCACAGAGTAGATCCCCCACCGGACCCCCCCGTAGGGGGCGTATGGCCCCTCGCGCGCCCGGCCGCTATGCCGCCGTCCAGGAGACCGCCCGCTGCTTGTACTGTCGGGAACTGGGTCACAGCACGACCCGTTGTGATAAGTTCCTCGACCAGCGCGTCCAAGGCCGTCGAGCGATCGCGCGACAACGGACATGGTGCTACTCGTGCTTGGGCCTGCACATGCAGCGCGAATGTACCCAAGCGCACCCATGCCGCTTTTGTAAGGGCAACCACCATCCCCTCCTCTGCATGAACAGCCCAGAGGGCGGCGGAGCGCCGCGGCGCGTCGCTGCAGGATCACCTCGTATGGGTGGGGGGCTCGGACCCCCCGCGGTGTTTGCATCCCGCAGCAGTTCTAGTGGCCACCAGAGTGGCCCTAGACGCTCTCCGCCACGTTTTGAGCCTCAAACGGGCGGGGGTCCCAGGGACCCCCCATGGGAAACCGATCCCCAAGGATGGGGATGAGTTACGCGAGCGTTGCCGGAGGTCGTAGAGGCCCCCCGCGACGTTTTGAGCCTCGCACGGGCGGGGGTCCCACGGACCCCCCCATGGGAAATCGGTCCCCAACTAGGGGGTTCGATTTTGCGAGCGATGCGGGAGGTCGTAGAAGCCCCCCGCGACGTTTTGAGCCTCGCACGGGCGGGGGTCCCCGGGACCACCCTTCTGAAAATCGGTCACCGTGCCCCCGCGACTATGGGGCGACGTACACGGTGGATGCTAGGCACCGATTCTCGCCGCCGCTCGCCGAATACCCGCGTTTGGAGCGGCGCCCGCCCCGTCTTCAAGGGGCCGGGAGATATAACCCGCCTGATACCGGGCGAATTGGACGTAGGCAGTATGTGGGAGATTGGGACCCACTGGATCGCTATGAGCGACCCCCTTACCATGGGGGGACGTCTGGGGACCCCACATACTAGCAATCAACGTGTTTACGGTCGATTGTAGCCACCCCTCCAGAGACTGTTTTGTTGCCCACGGCCTCTGTGCTTGTCAGGGGATTGAATGGCGACCTTGTGGAAGTTCGCGCCTTGTTGGATTCCGGTGCTCAGGGGTGTGTTGTGTCATCTTGGTTAGTTAGGCGGTTGGGCCTCAAGGTGCACCCCCACACGGAAGGCGTGAGAGGTGGGCGATGTGAAAGTCCCCGGGTTGTTAGGGCATGTTGACTTCACATTTACATCACGTAATGGGTCCACGCCAGGCATTAAGACCTCGGCGATTGTGTTGGACACAGTTGTTGGCCGTCAACCTTCAGTTGACTTGGGACCGAGTATGTTGTCTTTGGTGTCTGATTCCCCACTCGCCGATCCAAATTTCTTCCGCCCAGGCCCGATTGATGCTCTCCTTGGAGCCGATGTCCTGGGGCGAGTTTTGTTGACGGGGAAGCGAGTTTTGCAGCCAGATGGCTTGGTAGCTCTGCAGACGACACTCGGTACAGTTGTGATGGGCCCTGCTCGCCGCGTTTTGGATTCCCTTGATGAGGATCGCGGTCTTGTTTTTAATGTGTCTCTCTCCGAAGTGGTGCAGAAGTTTTGGGAGGTTGAGGAACCTCCACCAGCCCCGCGGGTAGACCCAGTAGCGGATGAATGCGAGTTGTATTACCAGAATAACACTGGTCGCCTCCGCTCTGGTCGTTTGATCACCCGTCTCCCCTTTCGTGCCGGCCGACCTCCTCTGGGCGAATCCCGACCGCTAGCGGAACGTAGGCTAGTGGCGATGGAGCGTCGCATGAGCAAGGATCCGGTCTTCCGCCAGAAGTATGTTGAATTCATGCGGGAGTATGAGGAGTTAGGGCACATGTCCGTGAGCGATTTGGATTGGCGCTCCGTTGAGCACTTCTTTTTGCCGCACCACGCCGTTTTGAAATCCGGAAAGATTCGGGTGGTCTTTGACGGTTCGGCTCCCACCTCTACTGGAGCGTCCCTGAACCAGTGTCTGCATGTAGGTCCCAAGCTGCACACGGAGATCTCAGACATTTTGACCAACTTCCGGCGGCACCAAATTGTATTTATGACTGACATCCGGATGATGTTCAGACAAACGGTCATCCATCCAGAGGATAGGAGGTACCAATTGATTTTGTGGAGAGAGAGTCCTAGGGACCCCTTGTTGATTTATGAATTGAATACGAATACGTACGGTTTGGCTTCGAGCCCGTTTGTTGCGATTCGTTCTTTGTTGGAGTTGGCCGAGAAGGAGCGCTTGAGATACCCTCGCGCCTCCGCCATTTTGGCCAGTGACGTCTATGTGGATGACATTTGCACGGGCGCCTCATCTGTCTCAGAGGCGATTGTCCTGAGAGACGAACTCACCGCCCTTTTGAAGTCGGGAGGTTACGAGTTGAGGAAATGGATATCCAACTCGCCTGATGTACTGGTAGGTTTGCCCGAAGAGCACCAGCAGGACCCCCACCTATTCGAAAATGTTGATAATCCCCATGTGGTGACCGTCCTTGGCGTACAGTACAAACCGGTCTCTGACACGTTCACTTATTGTGTGGATTTACGACCACCGAAAGTCTGGACCAAGCGTTTAGTATTGTCTACTGTCGCACGTACCTTTGACCCCAATGGGTGGATTTGCCCCGTGCTGTTTATGGCCAAGTGTTTCTTGCAACGGTTATGGGCTTCGGGTGTGTCGTGGGATGAACCCCTCTCGGACGAGTTACTCCGAGATTGGTCGAGCTTCGTTTCATCCCTCCCCGAGATTAATGAAGTGCATTTGCCGAGGCTATTCCTCCCTTCTGAAAATTGTAAAGTTACTCTTCACGGCTTTTCCGATGCCTCCGAACGTGGATTTGCTGCGGCCGTGTACCTCCGCACCGTTACTGTTGACGGAGTTGTTGCTGTGCATCTGGTGATAGCGAAAAGCAAAGTCGCTCCCCTTCGGACTCGTCATACGATCCCGAGGTTGGAATTGTGTGGAGCTGCCCTCCTAATGCGTTTGTTGAACCACGTATGGCTCACATTAGGTCGATCTATTAAGATACAAGAGGTTTATGCTTGGACGGACAGTCAGGTCGTCCTTTGTTGGTTGAAGGCTCCGGCGCACACCTTGGACGTGTTTGTGGCCAATCGAGTGTCGCAGATTTGTAATTCCGACATCGAGTTGATTTGGAGACACGTGCCGGGAACCATGAATCCCGCGGATTGTGCGTCTAGGGGTTGTGCAGCCCCAACCCTAATTAACCACCCCCTCTGGTGGGGCCCACAGTGGTTGATGCGGCCTGAGTCGGAGTGGCCGCCCTCTCCAGCGTTGTCGAACGTAGCCGTTCCTGATATGCGGGCATGCGTCCTGGAGACTAACCCCGCCGGGGAAAAGGATTTGTTGTTGGATCGGTACAGCTCCTTACAGAAGCTGCTTGGTGTTACCGCTTGGATCAGACGTTTTGTGTACAATTGCAGAAACCCACGCGCGAGGCGTGATTCGTCGGTTCTCACTCCGGACGAGCGTAGGGACGCGCTCTTGTTTTGGGTCCGGAGAGTACAAGCTGATAGTTTTGAGTCCGAGATTGAAATTTTGCGTTTAGGCCGTCGCAAGTTGAAGGGCGCGGTATCGCGATTAAATCCCTTCCTGGACGAGAGTGGGCTTTTGCGAGTCGGCGGAAGACTTCGAAATGCGAACCTGCCGTATGGAGCTCGTCACCCCCTTTTGTTACCTAAAGCCGGACATTTGACTCAACTGATAATAACAGATCGCCATGTGAATGCACAACATGCTGGCTGTAATGCTTTGTTGGCCATTTTGCAGCGTGAATTTTGGATTTTGTCTGCTCGTCGAGCCATTCGCACTGTGGTTTTCCGTTGCCTGCCTTGTTATCGATTGAAGGCCGCGACCATGCAGCCCCAGATGGGTGATTTGCCTGCTGATCGCGTCACGGAATGTAGAGCTTTTGCCGGAGTCGCCACCGACTTCGCCGGTCCCTTTATTGTAAAGGCTTCGAGACTGCGTAATGCTAAAACCTATAAGGCGTACTTGTGCGTGTTTGTGTGTTTGTCCACCAAGGCTGTCCATTTGGAAATTGTCTCGGAATTGTCTACCGAAGCCTTTGTCGCCGCCTTGAGCAGATTTGTTTCCCGTAGAGGACTGCCGACATTGATACGTTCCGATTGTGGTACTAATTATAAGGGAACGTGTAATTATCTTAAGGAAGTAGTTAAGTTTTTTGTTGATAATAAAATAGACATTGGAACCACCCTCTCCCGGCGTGGGATAATCTGGAAGTTTAGCCCTCCAGCTTGTCCGACCTGGGGAGGAATTTTTGAAGCTTGTGTAAAGGCTGCCAAGACACACTTGCGTCGCGTGATTGGAGAAACTATTCTCACGTTTGAGGAACTTGATACGGTATTTTGTAAAATTGAGGCCGTCCTCAACTCGCGACCCTTGTGCCCGTTGTCTTCGGACCCGAATGACCTGGAAGCGTTGACCCCAGGTCATTTCTTGATCGGACAGCCCCTTTTGGCGTTGCCTGAATATCCGATTCAGGATGTAGGATCCCATCGTTTGTCGCGATACCAACTTTTGAGACAGATGTCCCAAAACTTCTGGGCACGTTGGTCGATGGAGTATTTGCATATCCTACAACAGCGCGTGAAGTGGACAGATAAAACCACCCCACCCCAGACTGGCGACCTCGTGTTGATTAAGGATGCTAACCTGCCGCCCCTATGTTGGCGAAGGGGGCGCATTGTTAAACTCTACCCCGGAACTGACGGAGTTCCTCGTTTTGCTGAGGTTTTGGTTCGAGATTCGGTTTTGAAGAGAGCAGTTAGTGGGCTCTCCCGATTACCCGTAGATTGACGTACCGTTCTTAACGGTCCGGGGCGGGGGGATGTTCGGAAAAGATCGACGTTTCTGAACGCATCTATAATGTCACGTCAAATTGACATTTAGCTGTCACTTGAAGTTGACAGCTGACACTTGATTGAAATTCTTCTTGGAAAAATGTCGGAATAATTTTGCTGAATTTGTTAAAAATCGCTCGCGTTGTATATGCCTGGCATATCGAGTTTGAATTGAATCCTGAATTATCCTGCCGATCCCGTGTTGTACGACCACGATTTTGACGCCATCCTGATGAGTGGCCGGTCGCGATGCTTTGAAGGATAATCATCCACCACACGCGATGTTGCAGGGGCAATATATATCTTGACAAAAGGCTCCTCCGTGTGTTATTGTGTATCTATTGTTGAAACGCCCAGTGTCTTGTGAACGCTGTTATTTGTGTTGTGAGTGAGGTGACTAATTGGTAAGGTCTGCAGAAGAAGAGGACCCCAGGGGCGCGCGCGCTCCCTTACACCACTTCTGCCTTGGAGACGCTCGACACACAGACCCGTATGTAACCTCACCTTACCTAACATTAAAGCGCTGTGTATCGCAGTCCAATTGTTCAGTTTACATCCCCGCTGAAACCTAGTTTTTTGTCCGGAGTCTATATTAGTAATACCAGCTTCCACTGCGCTAGCTGATTCCGCGGTAGAGGCAGGGGTGTACTGAACACCGTCCTTCTCGTTCGTTTTTCGAAGTTTAGTTTTTCGTGGAATTTAGGGCCTCAGGTTGCAACCAACCTATTTGGTGGGGGTCTCGAGTGCACTCGCAAAACATATCGCTACTTACAGAGCGATTTGGATACAACACACTATTAAATAATGATAAACGGGCGAGCGAAACTACCTGTATTTTGCATTAAATATAAATTATGACCTTGTTGAAACAGAGCGCTATTATCTGTTCTCAATAAAAATACGCAAATAATAAATCATGGTGCGGCTCATCGTGAGGTTCATTTAAATAATGTGTGTACTGCTATAGTGTGTGTAAGTAGATAACTTTTTCAGAAAACCCTTTCGCTTGAATAATACACAGAATAACTATAATTAAAAATAATAACTATTATGACTTACTATAAAAATGGTACGTTGAAATCCGACCGCAGATGAAACCGATCAGTAATAATCATGAGCCACATTGTGTAAATAGTAAAGAGTATTACGTTCATAAAAAAATTACCTTTACGCAACTTTATGAAAGTTTTAGAAAAAATACTCTGTGACACAATTCCACAATTCAGCAAACACCCAAACTGGAATCACTAGAACTTAAGAATGGCACACAGTTGCGCGCACCTGCACCTGGTCATTCACACAATCTGGGACTGTTTCTTCCTTGTGCACTTAATTTCGAAGGTGCTTGACGATATTTATATTGCAATACAGTCATATGGAAACAATGACAAAAACTCTAAGGGCAGAGACTCGAGAAGTTGTATTATGAAATGGTCAAACTAGGCCATGTCTTCTGTCACCTTATTTTGCGTACTGTCTTTGCTAGCTTACTATTAATGCACGAAGTGTAATGATTCTTGTGTATAAACACGTCATTTACGAGGCTACGCTTCGTTTTTTTGAAAATATCATGACACACTAAACTTTCAAATTATATTTACTTATTTGCATTCACAATGCAATTTTTACTTGGAAGAAAATCGACCCGTCTCACAATTAGGTCCGATGGGACACACCCACGACCTTTCACATACGTATAGAGCATTCGCCCGGACGGTGTTAAGGTCGTGGGTTTGTGTCCCTTCGGAGCTAGTAGTGAGACGGGTCGATTTTTTCCAATACTTACTTCATTTTCAACACTAAACTTTGTTAATGTATAAATAAGTGTAAAAGTGATAAAACTATACTTTGATGTACAGTCATTAGCAATAAAATGTGTAGGTACACCATAGATCTTTGTAACATAAACGTTTCGGAATAAAACTATCTGTGCCACAAAAAAACAATCAATATTGTAATAACATAATCCTATGGTGGCTACATAATATTACTCATAGCTGTACTACTCCGTATTATCTTGCAACGAATAAAAAAAGTGGGTTTGTCCCTCCACTCTTTTTCCAAGACGCTTAAAAGTCACCGCTCCGCGTAACGTGATAAAACCGCGCAAACTCGTATATATCCTCACGACACGTCGCGTCGCGTTACCGCGCGCTCTCCGAGGAGCCATCGAGGCGGGCGCGGGGCGTGAGAGAGCGGCCGCAGGAGGCGAGTTAGCGAGATAGCAGCAGCAATATCACTGAGCTTCAAGTGGTATTTTCTTGTCTTTGATATATTCTTATACGTCTCTATGGAACAAAAATTATTACTAACAGAATCATGTTACGATAACGAGGACGATTGCTGTCATGCTAAATGCAGGTATTGTGCACTGGTATTTTCGTGGTGTGCAAGCAACTTTTTTGCGGGCAGGCGGGCGGTGCATCTTGCATCTGGTGGCGGAAGTAAGCTACATTTATTTTGTTTTCCACAATTTTACGATAATTTCTAACAGCCTCTGTGGTACACACCACCGATGTCAAACCCAGAGGTTCCGGGTTAGATTCCCAATGGGGGTACATTATTGTATTCAGTTTGGTTGGTGGTAGGATTTGTTCCAAGTCCGCCTGGCTAGCTACACCATCTTATACCCTCACTCATTTTATCTAAGTTTGTCGCCATAACAACGATTTTTCAGCATTGTTATGTTCCGATAGTTAGAGATAGGATGGCCAGTTCCTGAGTAATTGGGGGTTCCGAGAGTAATGTGCTTCCACCTTCAGACTTATCACCACTTAACGTCAGGTGTGATGAAGGCTAAGTGCTACCCCGTTGTGGATAAAAAAGAAACATTTTCCTCATTTTCGTAATTTTTACAATATGACTCCCCGAGCTAATAATAAATGAATAACATTCACAGTCTAAGCGTGAAAAGCTTGTTTGCGTTTGTGACCGTAATTGAAAAGAATAATTTGTAGGAGTGCTTCTCTCATAAATATAATACAATAAGGGTTCCCTAATTTACTGTTTTATTTAGCACTAACTTTCCGCTTGCGGCTTTGCCCGCGTGAACTACACGACGTTATCCCGCGGGAATATGATATTTTTGCGGGATAAAAAGTCCAGTCTTATGTTCCTCTCCAGGCTACAAAGTATCTTTGTCCCAAATTTCAGCCAAATCTGTTAAGTTGTTTTGGCGTGATTGAGTAACAAACATCCAAACATCTACATCAACATTCACATTTATAATATGAGTAGGATAAAGTAGGATAATCACCGCCGAGCTCATTCGTCTCCTCATTTCATCGTTGCACCCGCGAGCCGCAAGCCGTGAGCCAACCGCTGAACTTAATTAATTATTTCGCAAGGAATTCTGCCAAGAAAATAAGAATCTGACAAATCCGGCTTTATATCAGAGGAAATGAATTTTTCTTCTCACAACACTAATCCGACGATTACTTAGACTTATTCTATGATTAAGTTTTTATGAAAGATTTTAAGGATAAGGCGTTTCACTTTACAAAAGTATTTCGTTTTTTTTCATATTATATTCAGTGAAAAGGCAAGTATTTCTACCGAGCTGGGCTTATCCGCGCCAGGGAACTTCGCTCCGATGTTCAACGTTGTAACATTTTTATATTCGCAACAGCTGGAGAAACTTTATCCAAACTGCTATTTCAATACGAAAGTAACTGTCTCTGTCTGTTAGCTTTCATGAATAAATCTGTGTCTTTTCTATTTAAACTCATTCGTTATTTACCGACGGTTTGACGACCGATTTGGCGCAGGGGTAAGCTACTTGCCTTCTGCGCCAGAGGTCTCGGGTTCGATTCCCGAATAAGACAAATATTTGTGTGCGTGAACATGTCTATTTGTCTTGGTCTGGGTGTTTTCTATGTATATTAAGTATGTATTTACAAACAAAAAGTATATAAGTATATATTTATCCATTATCAAGTTCACTAGACACAGTTTCTTAAGAAATTTACTATGGGCTTAGATAATTGGTGTGATTGTAAGAAAAAACTTTTTTTTTATTTAATACAAAGAAAACATTTTTCAACTAAAAGAAAGTTTGTAAAATGTTTCAGATTTTGATAAATAGCACTGTATAGACCGCCTCTTGTCTTAAAAATTGCGTAAGAAAGACTCTATGAGAAACTGAAACCGTTATCATAGGAACAGTGTTCAGTACACCCCTGCCTATACCGCGGAGTCGGCTAGCGCAGTGGAAGCTGGTATTACTAATATCGACTCCGGACAAAAACTAGGTTTCAGCGGGGATGTAAACTGAACAATTGGACTGCGATACACAGCGGAGAGAATTTTAAGTAAGGTGAGGTTACATACGGGTCTGTGTGTCGACCGTCTCCAAGGCAGAAGTGGTGTAAGGGGGCGCGCGCGCCCCTGGGGTCCTTTCTTCGTCTTCTGCAGATCTTACCAACTCGTCACCTCACTCACAACACATACAACACAGCGTTCCCAAGACACTGGTCGCTTCAGCAATAGATACACAAAGACACACACGGGGGAGCCTCTTTTATTATGATTTACAGTCCCGACAAAAAGCGCGTGGTGGAAAAGGTTATCTTTCAAAGCATCCGCGACCGGCCACTCCAGAGATGGCATCAAAACCTTGGTCGTACAAAACGGGATCACATAGATAATTTAAGATTTTATTCAAACTCGATATGCCAGGCACATTCAACGCGAGCGATTTTTAACAAATTCAGCAAAATTATTACGACATTTTTCCAAGAAGAATTCCAATCAAGTGTCACTGTCAACTTCAAGTGACAGCCAAATGTCAATTTGACGTGACATTATAGATGCGTTCAGAAACGTCGATCTTTTCCGAACATCCCCCCGCCCCGGACCGTTAAGAACGGTACGTCAATCTACGGGTAATCGGGAGAGCCCACTAACGGCTCTCTTCAAAACCGAATCTCGAACCAAAACCTCAGCAAAACGAGGAACTCCGTCAGTTCCGGGGTAGAGTTTAACAATGCGCCCCCTTCGCCAACATAGGGGCGGCAGGTTGGCATCCTTAATCAACACGAGGTCGCCAGTCTGGGGTGGGGTGGTTTTATCTGTCCACTTCACGCGCTGTTGTAGGATATGCAAATACTCCATCGACCAACGTGCCCAGAAGTTTTGGGACATCTGTTTCAAAAGTTGGTATCGCGACAAACGATGGGATCCTACATCCTGAATCGGATATTCAGGCAAAGCCAAAAGGGGCTGTCCGATCAAGAAATGACCTGGGGTCAACGCTTCCAGGTCATTCGGGTCCGAAGACAACGGGCACAAGGGTCGCGAGTTGAGGACGGCCTCAATTTTACAAAATACCGTATCAAGTTCCTCAAACGTGAGAATAGTTTCTCCAATCACGCGACGCAAGTGTGTCTTGGCAGCCTTTACACAAGCTTCAAAAATTCCTCCCCAGGTCGGACAAGCTGGTGGGCTAAACTTCCAGATTATCCCACGCCGGGAGAGGGTGGTTCCAATGTCTATTTTATTATCAACAAAAAACTTAACTACTTCCTTAAGATAATTACACGTTCCCTTATAATTAGTACCACAATCGGAACGTATCAATGTCGGCAGTCCTCTACGGGAAACAAATCTGCTCAAGGCGGCGACAAAGGCTTCGGTAGACAATTCCGAGACAATTTCCAAATGGACAGCCTTGGTGGACAAACACACAAACACGCACAAGTACGCCTTATAGGTTTTAGCATTACGCAGTCTCGAAGCCTTTACAGTAAAGGGACCGGCGAAGTCGGTGGCGACTCCGGCAAAAGCTCTACATTCCGTGACGCGATCAGCAGGCAAATCACCCATCTGGGGCTGCATGGTCGCGGCCTTCAATCGATAACAAGGCAGGCAACGGAAAACCACAGTGCGAATGGCTCGACGAGCAGACAAAATCCAAAATTCACGCTGCAAAATGGCCAACAAAGCATTACAGCCAGCATGTTGTGCATTCACATGGCGATCTGTTATTATCAGTTGAGTCAAATGTCCGGCTTTAGGTAACAAAAGGGGGTGACGAGCTCCATACGGCAGGTTCGCATTTCGAAGTCTTCCGCCGACTCGCAAAAGCCCACTCTCGTCCAGGAAGGGATTTAATCGCGATACCGCGCCCTTCAACTTGCGACGGCCTAAACGCAAAATTTCAATCTCGGACTCAAAACTATCAGCTTGTACTCTCCGGACCCAAAACAAGAGCGCGTCCCTACGCTCGTCCGGAGTGAGAACCGACGAATCACGCCTCGCGCGTGGGTTTCTGCAATTGTACACAAAACGTCTGATCCAAGCGGTAACACCAAGCAGCTTCTGTAAGGAGCTGTACCGATCCAACAACAAATCCTTTTCCCCGGCGGGGTTAGTCTCCAGGACGCATGCCCGCATATCAGGAACGGCTACGTTCGACAACGCTGGAGAGGGCGGCCACTCCGACTCAGGCCGCATCAACCACTGTGGGCCCCACCAGAGGGGGTGGTTAATTAGGGTTGGGGCTACACAACCCCGAGACGCACAATCCGCGGGATTCATGGTTCCCGGCACGTGTCTCCAAATCAACTCGATGTCGGAATTACAAATCTGCGACACTCGATTGGCCACAAACACGTCCAAGGTGTGCGCCGGAGCCTTCAACCAACAAAGGACGACCTGACTGTCCGTCCAAGCATAAACCTCTTGTATTGCAATAGATCGACCTAATGTGAGCCATACGTGGTTCAACAAACGCATTAGGAGGGCAGCTCCACACAATTCCAACCTCGGGATCGTATGACGAGTCCGAAGGGGAGCCACTTTGCTTTTCGCTATCACCAGATGCACAGCAACAACTCCGTCAACCGTAACGGTGCGGAGGTACACGGCCGCAGCAAATCCACGTTCGGAGGCATCGGAAAAGCCGTGAAGAGTAACTTTACAATTTTCAGAAGGGAGGAATAGCCTCGGCAAATGCACTTCATTAATCTCGGGGAGGGATGAAACGAAGCTCGACCAATCTCGGAGTAACTCGTCCGAGAGGGGTTCATCCCACGACACACCCGAAGCCCATAACCGTTGCAAGAAACACTTGGCCATAAACAGCACGGGGCAAATCCACCCATTGGGGTCAAAGGTACGTGCGACAGTAGACAATACTAAACGCTTGGTCCAGACTTTCGGTGGTCGTAAATCCACACAATAAGTGAACGTGTCAGAGACCGGTTTGTACTGTACGCCAAGGACGGTCACCACATGGGGATTATCAACATTTTCGAATAGGTGGGGGTCCTGCTGGTGCTCTTCGGGCAAACCTACCAGTACATCAGGCGAGTTGGATATCCATTTCCTCAACTCGTAACCTCCCGACTTCAAAAGGGCGGTGAGTTCGTCTCTCAGGACAATCGCCTCTGAGACAGATGAGGCGCCCGTGCAAATGTCATCCACATAGACGTCACTGGCCAAAATGGCGGAGGCGCGAGGGTATCTCAAGCGCTCCTTCTCGGCCAACTCCAACAAAGAACGAATCGCAACAAACGGGCTCGAAGCCAAACCGTAAGTATTCGTATTCAATTCATAAATCAACAAGGGGTCCCTAGGACTCTCTCTCCACAAAATCAATTGGTACCTCCTATCCTCTGGATGGATGACCGTTTGTCTGAACATCATCCGGATGTCAGTCATAAATACAATTTGGTGCCGCCGGAAGTTGGTCAAAATGTCTGAGATCTCCGTGTGCAGCTTGGGACCTACATGCAGACACTGGTTCAAGGACGCTCCAGTAGAGGTGGGAGCCGAACCGTCAAAGACCACCCGAATCTTTCCGGATTTCAAAACGGCGTGGTGCGGCAAAAAGAAGTGCTCAACGGAGCGCCATTCCAAATCGCTCACGGACATGTGCCCTAACTCCTCATACTCCCGCATGAATTCAACATACTTCTGGCGGAAGACCGGATCCTTGCTCATGCGACGCTCCATCGCCACTAGCCTACGTTCCGCTAGCGGTCGGGATTCGCCCAGAGGAGGTCGGCCGGCACGAAAGGGGAGACGGGTGATCAAACGACCAGAGCGGAGGCGACCAGTGTTATTCTGGTAATACAACTCGCATTCATCCGCTACTGGGTCAACCCGCGGGGCTGGTGGAGGTTCCTCAACCTCCCAAAACTTCTGCACCACTTCGGAGAGAGACACATTAAAAACAAGACCGCGATCCTCATCAAGGGAATCCAAAACGCGGCGAGCAGGGCCCATCACAACTGTACCGAGTGTCGTCTGCAGAGCTACCAAGCCATCTGGCTGCAAAACTCGCTTCCCCGTCAACAAAACTCGCCCCAGGACATCGGCTCCAAGGAGAGCATCAATCGGGCCTGGGCGGAAGAAATTTGGATCGGCGAGTGGGGAATCAGACACCAAAGACAACATACTCGGTCCCAAGTCAACTGAAGGTTGACGGCCAACAACTGTGTCCAACACAATCGCCGAGGTCTTAATGCCTGGCGTGGACTTATTACGTGATGTAAATGTGAAGTCAACATGCCCTAACAACCCGGGGACTTTCACATCGCCAACACCTCTCACGCCTTCCGTGTGGGGGTGCACCTTGAGGCCCAACCGCCTAACTAACCAAGATGACACAACACACCCCTGAGCACCGGAATCCAACAAGGCGCGAACTTCCACAAGGTCGCCATTCAATCCCCTGACAAGCACAGAGGCCGTGGGCAACAAAACGGTCTCTGGAGGGGTGGCTACAATCGACCGTAAACACGTTGATTGCTAGTATGTGGGGTCCCCAGACGTCCCCCCATGGTAAGGGGGTCGCTCATAGCGATCCAGTGGGTCCCAGTCTCCCACATACTGCCTACGTCCAAATCGCCCGGTATCAGGCGGGTTATATCTCCCGGCCCCTTGAAGATGGGGCGGGCGCCGCTCCAAACGCGGGTATTCGGCGAGCGGCGGCGAGAATCGGTGCCTAGGATCCACCGTGTACGTCGCCCCATAGTCGCGGGGGCACGGTGACCGATTTTCAGAGGGGGGGTCCCGTGGACCCCCGGCTGTGCGAGGCTCAACACGTTGCGGGGGGCTTCTACGACCTCCCGCAACGCTCGCAAAATCGAACCCCCTAGTTGGGGACCGATTTCCCATGGGGGGGTCCGTGGGACCCCCGCCCGTGCGAGGCTCAAAACGTCGCGGGGGGCCTCTACGACCTCCGGCAACGCCCGCATAACTCATCCCCATCCTTGGGGATCGGTTTCCCATGGGGGGGTCCCTGGGACCCCCGCCCGTTTGAGGGTCCAAACGTGGCGGAGAGCGTCTGGGGCCACTCTGGTGGCCACTAGAACTGCTGCGGGATGCAAACACCGCGGGGGGTCCGAGACCCCCACCCATACGAGGTGATCCTGCAGCGACGCGCTGCGGCGCTCCGCCGCCCTCTGGGCTGTTCATGCAGAGGAGGGGATGGTGGTTGCCCTTGCAAAAGCGGCATGGGTGCGCTTGGGTACATTCGCGCTGCATGTGCAGGCCCAAGCACGAGTAGCACCATGTCCGTTGTCGCGCGATCGCTCGACGGCCTTGGACGCGCTGGTCGAGGAACTTATCACAACGGGTCGTGCTGTGACCCGGTTCCCGACAGTACAAGCAGCGGGCGGTCTCCTGGACGGTGGCATAGCGGCCGGGCGCGCGAGGGGCCATACGCCCCCTACGGGGGGGTCCGGTGGGGGATCTACTCTGTGGCACAGGTCGTTCGGGTCCCATAGGACCGGCCAGAGAGGAATTATCTGCCAGTCTACTTTCTCCTTCCAGGAACGTCAAGAGGTCCGAGAAGGGTGGCAGATAAGTCGCACTATCCCCACCATACTGCTGCTCAAAACGGACCTTAACAGAGTCCGGCAACTTTCCCAGGACAATGTGCAGTAACAAAAACGACCACTGCTCCACTGGGAGTTTTAAGTTTTTTAATGCGTTGTAGGCAACCAACAGCGGATTCAACAAAGCCACTCTCAAGTGCATCACGCTGGCAACGCGGGGTAAATTCAAAATGGCGGCAACATGGTTGTCCGCCAGACGTCGTACGTTCTGGTACCGACGGGCAATCAAATCCCTAGCAATAGGGTAGTTTTCATCCGAGGGGGCCAAATGTTGAACCGATTCAAGGGCCTCCCCTTCCAACACGGATAATAAATAAGCTAACTTCTGGCCCTGGGTCAAATCATCCCGGGCATGTACCAGACTATCAAAAATATTAATAAAGCCCTCCCAGTCCTCTAGACGACCAGCAAAACGCCTTAAGTCTAAGGGGGCCAATCTAGCAAAGAGAGGGGGCATACTCTTAGATGTGACCGGGGACGGGCTCGGTTCATTCTCTCTTGCCACTTGCAAAGGTCGAGCTACCTGGGTAATTCTGTCCGCAAAATCATAACACTGGTCCACATCCAAATCGACTTCTTGTCGCATTTCCACCTCGGCCTCAACAGTCCTTTCCAAAAATAAGGCATACTGCTCATCAACAACAGCCAAACGTATGGGCAGATCTACGTATCTGTTCAACAAGGCCTCCGTTCTATCCGGTCGATCCAACAACGCCACCGCAGAAGCTAACCACCGTAACTCAGAACGTATTTTGGCTTTAGCGGAGGAGGCCGTCATTGTAACGTCCCAAATTTATCAACAAAAACAACAAATTCAAAATATTCACTATAACACAAAATCTCCAATATTTGGAGGTTATTACTAACCACAAAATTCCAATATTACAACAACAAAGTATTTATAACTAGCTGACCCGGCAAACGTTGTTTTGCCATATAAATTATAGTTTTATACACCAAAAGTTGCCTAGACCAGACAACAGATAGCGCTAGTTACACACTACCAATAAAGGGGCCTAAGATTGGTCTCTATTTTCTACATATAAAAAATTACTCTGTGAAGTAGAGTGAGTGTCAGATAACTCTGCGCGCATGCGCGACTGGGGCATTTTTGGCGCTAGTTACAGTTCATTTTTTATTCTAAGCTTAAGGAAAAGATTAGTATTCGATTTTGACCGCGCAGACGTCAGTGATTACATACTCTTTGGAAACGGTAATGGAAGAAATGACAGTTTTGTATCAAAGGTACGAAATATAAACGATTTTTCATAGAAAATTACAATTTTTACTTAATTTTCCGGAATAATAAGTAGCCTATGTTATTCTCCAGCTCCCAAACTACCCCCTTACCAAATATCACGTCGATCCATTGCTCCGTTTTGACGTGAAAGAAGGACAAACAAACAAACAAACAAACAAATAAACAAACAAACAAACACACTTTCACATTTATAATATTAGTATGGATGACACAAACTCTTAAATATCTGGAGGTTATCAGAAAACAACAAAACTCACTGACTATTGAAATTCACTCAAAATCACTGACTATTGAAATTCACTTGGATATCAACACAACATACTGTTACACAACAACAAGTTAATTTTAATTATTTCAAAGCACAAGTTTCAATGAGTTTCAATGTGTAAACAATGTCCCAAATCATTTAAGTTTCACTAAGTATTGAGTGCAAACTTATTAGCTAACCTTTTATTAGCTATTATTTTAGCAACAAACTTGTCAATATTCACAACTCAAATTTGCTAACAAAACTGAATAATAATTATTATGAGCAAAGAAAGGCATCTGTTTACAATTTGGAACTTCAATACATGACTTCAATACATTAATTACAAGACATGGAACCAATAACAAAGGAATGCCCTTTACTTTTCAAATGCAAGTTAATTACCATTTACAAGTACAAATTAATCTAGTCCGGACCAGATGGTCATCAAACGGCACTGATTAATAGACAAACTTTTGGCGTGGGCCTCTCAGGCCTTCAAGCTACGCTCTTGCTACCAAGAAATGTTCAGTACACCCCTGCCTATACCGCGGAGTCGGCTAGCGCAGTGGAAGCTGGTATTACTAATATCGACTCCGGACAAAAACTAGGTTTCAGCGGGGATGTAAACTGAACAATTGGACTGCGATACACAGCGGAGAGAATTTTAAGTAAGGTGAGGTTACATACGGGTCTGTGTGTCGACCGTCTCCAAGGCAGAAGTGGTGTAAGGGGGCGCGCGCGCCCCTGGGGTCCTTTCTTCGTCTTCTGCAGATCTTACCAACTCGTCACCTCACTCACAACACATACAACACAGCGTTCCCAAGACACTGGTCGCTTCAGCAATAGATACACAAAGACACACACGGGGGAGCCTCTTTTATTATGATTTACAGTCCCGACAAAAAGCGCGTGGTGGAAAAGGTTATCTTTCAAAGCATCCGCGACCGGCCACTCCAGAGATGGCATCAAAACCTTGGTCGTACAAAACGGGATCACATAGATAATTTAAGATTTTATTCAAACTCGATATGCCAGGCACATTCAACGCGAGCGATTTTTAACAAATTCAGCAAAATTATTCCGACATTTTTCCAAGAAGAATTCCAATCAAGTGTCACTGTCAACTTCAAGTGACAGCCAAATGTCAATTTGACGTGACATTATAGATGCGTTCAGAAACGTCGATCTTTTCCGAACAAACAGGTTTGTTGTTGACCTGGCTAGCTAAGACCACCTTATCTATGTCTGACGTCATAACAACAATGTTTTCAGCATTATTGTGTTCCGGCAGTTAAAGATAAGATAAGAGCCAGTTTATCTATGATTGAGGATTCCGGGAGTAGTGCGTTTCCTTCCACCTTCAGCCTTATCACCTCTTAACATCAGGTGTGGTTAAGGCAAAGTGCCACCCAGTTGTGGATTTAAAAAATAGACGAAAGACTACAATCTTACTAATGTGCAGTTTTTTCTCTAATTTAGAACCAAATATTATACTTACACATTCATTCATTTTCATTACTGTACAAAAAGATTCATCGATGTTATTGGAACAAATCCCTATTCGAAGCGCTTCGTTTCGAAAACACTTATCATCGGAGCCCCATTTATCTGCTGCCATTTTATATGAAACCTCGCGATCGCACTGAAAATCTATCGGACCATGATAGTTGAGAGATACTTTCGTTCCACGTTCGTTATTTACCGGTTTCTATCTCATAAATCGCGACTTCACTAACAACACCTATAAATTTTAAAATGGTTGTCAACAGATATTTCTTGCAATATAAACATAGTTTAAATTCTATAGAAGAAGGGCGGAGGTACCCTTTGTGGCCACTTAAAGGATTTTTTTGTCTTTTAAGCACTAAGTACTAAATGGTCTTACGTATTTAAGACACAAGTTATATCTTAAATTATAGATAACTTATCTACCTTTAAACGTTCATTTTTTAAATTTATAAAAGTAAAATAGTTTTTTTTATATTACACACAATGTGTGAGACGTGCCAAACGTACCGGTTTTGGCAACTTACTGATAGTTAAACTTTTGTAAGTATTGCGAAAAATCAAAACCAAACCTAGGTAAAATCAATATATTCTAATGCGCTAGAAACCAGTCAATTGCAAAACAACAATTTGATTGTATAAAACAAAGGTTTATAAAGTATTTCATCCAAAACAAATTTCTTAAAATTTTCATACAAAACATTTTTTCAAACAGAAAATGGAATTTATTGAAAAAAAATCTTATGACATAAGGAATTCTAACGATTGTTATTATTACTTTAAAATACCTTATTTTAATTGCCTTTATCAAAAATGGCTAAAAGTTGCTTAGAAAGCTTTTAGAGCAAAAAGTGGCCAACACCGGGGCACCTGCCCTACTTTTGTGTTTGAAACGGAATTAATTATTTACACGCCGCCTGAACAACGACCAAACAGATGACTGTGAAACAGGAATTACGCGTATTGAGCGGGCCATTTTGACAGTGCTGCGGTATTGATATGAAATGTGTAGTTCTGGGTGCCTACCATCAACTTAATGACAGCGATTCAAAAATAGCGCGATTCAGAATAGGTTCCTAAAATGAATCGCTTTCTTTCGTACTCTGACCTTCTAAAAACTGGATCGCAAATGAATTGCTAAATGTTAATGACCGAACGATTTGTGTCCTTTTTCTTCTACCCGTCTCTTTCACTCGATTCTGTCATGCCCGGAGAGTGAGAGGGACGGGTATAACCTGCAGGTGACATGTTAAATCGACCGGGTTATAAGTCAAATAAGAGTTTCTGACAGCTTAGCGGCTGTGAAATGTCATTGATCGATCACTGAATCGCTGTCATTGATATTAAGCTGTCGTGGTACGAATAAGCGAAGCATATCAGTTTAGGTTCCTAAACAAAACCGTAATAAGAGTTGATGGTAAGCACCCTGGGTGGTTCTGGGAATTAATTATCACTCAACTTCGAGGTTCGAAATTGTCATGTTTTGTAACAATACTTAAATGTTACAAGACAATTACAAAGGGTAGCATGTTATGAGGAGCTATTTAATTGCGAATGCTTTGTTATCGGTTGCCCGGTTCGTCTATACAATTATGTCGCAAATTTGAAGTTTCATTGAAAGCTCCCAGCTTTGTATGTTCACCCATATTCGTAATGGTAAATATTCGCAATGTAGAAATTCATCAAAGCATACCCTAAATCTATTTCAATTGTATTGTGCTTAGTATAACTTTGGTAGGTGGAATAAAAGCGGACTGTATCTTTAAACGGTAGGTATATAATGTAACTTCTATATACAATAGTATCGGTGGCAATAAACAAATCAGAGCTAAGGAGATTTTAACCGTCTCTGTGGTCTTGTGGTACGCACCACTGGTATCAGACCCTGTGGTTTCGGGTTCGATTCCCAGTGAGGGTACACATTGTATTCGGTTTGGTTGATGGTAGGTATCTAATCTAAAACTGACGCCATAGCAAGGATATTTTCAGCATTTTTGTGTTCCGGCAGTTTATTTTTTATTCACAACGGGGTAGCACTTAGCCTTCATCACACCTGATGTTAAGTGGTGATAAGGCTGAAGGTGGAAGCGCACTACTCCCGGAATCCTCAATCACTGAGGAACTGGCTATCTTATCTCTAACTGCCGGAACATAATAATGCTGAAACATCATTGTTATGGCGTCAGACTTAGATAAGATGGTGGTAGCTAGCCAGGCGGACTAAGAACAAGTCCTACCACCAACCAAACCGAATACTTACAATATGTACCCCCACTGGGAATCGAACCCGGGACCTCTTGGTCTGAAGTTGGTGGTGTGAACCACTAGACCACAGAGGCGGTTAAGTTTATGCAGGGTGTTAGGGGCACCGTTGCAAAAACTTTTTAATTTCCGAATTTTGCTGTGCGTTGTTCAGCATGAGAGGGTCTGAAGCCATGGTTAAAGTCTTTGCCACGGTGCCCCTAACACCCTGTATCATCATGTCAGCCGAACGACGCCCACTGCTGGGCATAGGTCTCCCCCAAGGATCTACACAACGATCGGTCCTGCGCTGCCCGCATCCAGCGGCTTCCCGCGACCTTGACCAGATCGTCGGTCCACCTTGTAGGGGCGTCCGGCACGCGGTCGCCATTCGAGAACCTTTCCGCCCCAACGGCCATTGGTTCTTCGTCGGTGTTGGTAGCCGGGGCCTACCCGGGGATTCTTAGCACCCCCTGCCCCGCCGTTACCATAGCCGCTACCGTAGCTAGGAATAGCGGGGCCGCCGGGGACTGGGGGCCGATGTTTTGTTTGTGTAAGCATTTTGGGGGGGTTGTGCCATAATCGCCACGCTTGGCAGGCGGGTTGGCGATCGCAGTATGGCCTGTTGTAGCCTGGAAACGCTGCTGCCCATCTCCTGATAGCAGTTTTCCCTTTGTCGCCTCTTACGACACCCACGGGAAGAGAGGGAGTAGTGCTATTCTATTTATGTGCCGGCACTACATGGCACAAAAACACCCTGTATAGCTAGTTCCTAAGTATTTGAGGATTCTGGGAGTAGTGCGCTTCCACTATTAGCCTTTATCATCACTTAACATCGGGTGTGATGAAGGTTAAGTGCTACCCCGTAGTGGATAAAAAACAGCTAGAACGAGAAAGAGAGCGGGATTGGTGGTGGCGTGTGAGGCGGGTCGTTACGTTCCCTAAAATATGGTTGAGCGAAGCGATGGCTGGTTCATGCGTCATGCTCGTGAATGGGTGCTGCCAGTGGGAATGGGTCTGCTCTTATCTGCTTGCCTTAAAATGTGTTTTCTTTTGTTTTTATTCACTTTATTAAGAATTACATTTGAAACATGTATGGCGCAACTTGCAGTATATAGTAGAATAATTGTCTTTTGTTTTAAACTAATATTAAAGCTTTAAGTAGAGTTCCTAAGTAACTGAAAATTGTTCACCGCTATGATCATTAGTTCGCCTATACTTAACTGTATTTATCATAACCCATTGTGTAATTGTGATGGAAACTGACCTTAGTCATACCATGTTAAGGTCATTTTTCAATTTGACGACTCTGTATGAAATAAAATAGGGAGAAAAAAACAACCCTTGGAGTTTCTTGCCGGTTCTTCTCCAAGGTCTCCCGCTGTAGGGTTTGCGAACCGATGGCGTAGCTTCTATTACGTTCACAAGTATTGTAAATAACAATCTAAATTGAATAAACAAATTTGAATCTTGAATCTTGAATCTATAGCAAGCGGCGGCAGTCGCATACCCACGCTCTTTCTCGTTCTAGCAAATGACAATACTGAGAAACAGAAAATGATAGCAGCATAAGCAGCATAGGAAAGTACTGTTCCGTGCTGCCAGATGTAGTCTAACCCTAAATAAAAACATTCAGCCTTATTTGAAATTCAACAGGTGCACGAAACGGGGCACGCACAGACAATTTGTACGTTTGCTTTCATTTGGACAACTTATTCGGACTGAGAGTTTCCTTGGTTTTGTTTTTCTCGAGTTTTCGCTTTGACACACGAAACTAACTTATATGTCTGAAAACTACCTTCACTCTCTTTGAAGCACCTAAAAAGATACAGTGTAGAATATTCTATGCCTGTCTTTTTACTATATTTTTATTCTTATTTTTGATAAATTTATAAAAACTAGCCTTCTGCTAACGGCTTTTCACGCGTGAGATAGAACATGTTTTCCTGTAGAAGTTAGACGTTTTCCCAGAGTAATACCTAGACTATAATCTATGTCTTCGCCAAACTTCATTCAAATCCGTTCAGCCATTACGCCGTGATTTAAGGCGATACTCGGAAAAAATGTGCTGAAGCGAGATAGCAATGAGAAAACGACGCGCGCGGGAGCGAGACCGATTTTGCAGATTAGGCAAAAAAAACACAAAATCACCTCGTATTAAAAAACTACAGCGATTTAAAAAAAATGCTTCTATACGATCCTCAATATTATTGGTGTCCACTAATTAAACCAATTTCCAATAGTGTAAGTAACCCCATTTAAGAATAATCTTCACTTTTCGTATTTTTTAGAGGTCTTTTCGAAAATAAAAAGTGTCGATGCAAAATCATAAAATCGTGTTTTTGAAACTATACGATTCTAGATAAAGGTATGAAGAAATATATATCTTATTACCAGATTTTTAACAACTGTAACCGTCCTATAGTTTTAAATCAAAAAGTCCATATTTTTCCGAGTAGCGCCTTAACAAATATCAAAAATTTCGCATTTGATATATTAGGAAGATATCCTACTAATATTATAAATGTGAAAGTTTGGATGTTTGGATGTTTGGATGTTTGTTACTCAATCACGCCAAAACGGCTGAACGGATTTGGCTGAAATTTGGAACACAGATACTTTGTAGCCTGGAGAGGAACATTGGCTACTTTTTATCCCGGAAAAATGTCACATTCCTGCGGGATAACGTCGTGTAGTCCACGCGGGCGAAGCCGCGGGCGGAAAACTAGTTGGAACATAAAAAAGACTAAGCATTATTACATCAACTATTAGGTACGTACCTACATAGCTAAGAGAATGTCGTTTTTGTAACTGTCGTAAAATTTACTTACATGCACACCAATTATCAAGCCTATAGTAAAATCCATTAGGAACTATATTATGGAAACTTGTTAAAGATAAAATTATACTTTACACTTTTTTAGTTTGTAAATACATACTTAATATATACCTACAAAGAAAACGTATAAACTAAGACACATAGAAATGATAATTCATTAATGTTCGGGAATCGAACCCAAGACCTCCGGCGCAGAAGGCAAGTTTACCTACGCAAAATCGTTTGTCAAAATAATCCATTGACATATTAAATAAGTACAGCAGCTTTATTAACGTCTCTCTAATTACAAGCGGCTTTTTGTGCCGCACGATTAAAAGGCGCATCAGTAACAGTCGGCCTCAAACGGACGAGACAAATGCCGCTATAACTTACGGCGACAGACGGATGCCGCGGGGCATACCGCCCCCGCCGCCCCCACCGCCGCCGCCGCACAGATGAAAGGGAACTACAGGGTGCCTACCATCAACTCTTATTGCGGTTTTGTTTTAGGACCTAAACTGATCTGCTTCGCTTATTCGTACCACGACAGCTTAATATCAATGACAGCGATTCAGTGATCATTCAATGACATTTCACAGCCGCTGAGCTGTCTTCAACTCTTATTTGACTTATAACTCGGCCAAGCTAACATGACACCTGCAGGCTATACCCGTCCCTTTCACTCTCCGGGCATGACAGAATCGAGTGAAAGAGACGGGTAGAAGAAATAAGGACACAAATCGTTCGGTCATTTACATTTAGCAATTCATTTGCGATCCAGTTTTTAGAAGGTCATAGTACGAAAGAAAGCAATTCATTTTAGGAACCTATTCTGCATCGCGCTATTTTTGAATCGCTGTCTTAAAGTTGATGGTAGGCACCCAGGCTTGATATCAGAACAACTGAATTACGCGGCTTCGGTTTGAAATATCGGTTTTGCATGACAACTGTGTTTTAAAATATACTAGCGACCCGCCCTCGCTTCGCTTCGGTGTAGTGTGGTATTTAACACCATGTATTATACATATTAACCTTCCTCTTGAATCACTCTATCTATTCCAAAAAACCGCATTTAAATCCGTTGCGTAGTTTTAAAGATCTAAGCATATATATGGACAGACATCGGGAAATGACTTTGTTTTATACTATGTATAGTGATGATGAAACAGCTTATCTCCAATTTCTGTGACGTAATTTGGTCCTATCCTATTACTTTTTGGATCAAAGCAAATTGGTACTACACTCTTACACTTTTCTGACGATCAATTTATTAGTTACTTTTAATAGATGTCTTAAAGTACAGTTCATTGAATTCTTAGTGAATTAGTAAGAAATCTCTAGAAAAATCCTATTTGTTTCGAAAAATGCATTTGGATGGAATTTACGCGACAAAAGTTAAAATATTAGACTTTAGTAGTGTACAAAAACAAAAACGGGTAAAAGCAGATCTATGTCGACAAAAGATAAAGTGAGGATAAAAGCATAAAAAGTATACCTTCGCGCTGAAAATAAAACAATGTTGGAAACTTCGGCATGAAATATTTTCCTTCGAAGTTATTCTTAGAGCAGATTATTATCACCAAAAAGTATACTATTATATATTCTGTGCCAAAACGGTAATAATGGATTGTGCTAACATTAGGTCAGTCGCAGCCGTAGTGATCCACTTTATAACCAAACTAGTAGCTCCTCGCGTTTTTACCCGCTTGGTACCCGTTCTCGTGGGAATATCGGGATTGTATAATTTGTATTATTATTAATATACAATCTATGTCACTTAGGAAGAATGCAGCTTGCTACTGGTGAAAAAATTTTCAATATCGGACTGGTAGTTTATGAGTTTTTCGTTACAAACAAAAATATAAATAATAATATTATAGGTATGGATAGACCCCGCGTTAACAGGGATGCCAACGCTAAAGTTTGGTCGCCACAATTTGATTGGCTTATTAAAGATCACGTCTTTGAAAGAGCCATTATCTATACATATAATAAAATCGTAGACTCTCTGTGTCTGTACATTGAAGATATTTGCAAAAAAAAAAAGAACATATTAGAAATAAGCAATAGAGCGTAAAAATGGTGTAAATAAAATTTCTCTCACTCTCTCTCTTCATTAAAACTAGGTTTTTTTTTCCTTTGCCACTTTTTAGTGATATTGTTTTTGTTCAGGAATTCATTGAAGTTTGCCCTGTTTGGTAATATAATATATGCGCAACGACGTCTCATCACCATCAGTAGAGAACAGGGCCGGCGGACACATGCCGCGATTTATGACCCACTTGACCCCGAGCGACGCGCCCCGCCGGTGATAGTCACAAATCTAGTCGATCATATTTCTCATAATCCAGGTGGTGCGAGCGTTTTATTCAAGATTCAAGATTCAAATCTGTTTATTCAATTTAGATTGTTATTTACAATACTTGTGAACGTCATAGAAGCTACGCCATCGGTTCGCAAACCCTACAGCGGGAGGCCTTGGAGAAGAACCGGCAAGAAACTCCAAGGGTTGTTTTTTTCTCCCTGTCTTATTTCATACAGAGTCGTCAAATTGAAAAATGACCTTAACATGGTATGACTAAGGTCAGTTTCCATCACAATTACACAATGGGTTATGATAAATACAGTTAAGTATAGGCGAACTAATGATCATAGCGGTGAACAATTTTCAGTTACTTAGGAACTCTACTTAAAGCTTTAATATTAGTTTAAAACAAAAGACAATTCTACTATATACTGCAAGTTGCGCCATACATGTTTCAAATGTAATTCTTAATATAATGAATAAAAACAAAAGAAAACACATTTTAAGGCAAGCAGATAAGAGCAGACCCATTCCCACTGGCAGCACCCGTTCACGAGCATGACGCATGAACCAGCCATCGCTTCGCTCAACCATATTTTAGGGAACGTAACGACCCGCCTCACACGCCACCACCGTAGAAATGTTTTAGTGAGCATATTGAACTTTGTAACATTATGGATGTGATTTTTATATGCCTAAGGTAAACCTATAACCGAAGCCAGATTAAAATCATTAAATGCCAGATTTACATTGAAACAGTACTTTTCTGGCGCCAATTTCAATGGAATTTTGTGCCAGTCCAGTGCTTGCGCCAGCCATGGTGCAGACTTATCAACTCGGAAAGGGATCGACACCGTATCGCCTTTCGCCTCGCGGTCAACCAGGGGGCCGATTCTCAGGCAATCGAGAAAAGTTCACATTTATAGCTCGAAATTCAAATATAACACAGTTTTTGTATTGTCAGAATTTCGCAATCGAAAAAGTTCGATCGAAAACCAATAGATGTTCGTATACGAACTTAGCTGTCAAAATGAATTTGTTGACATGTGAGACAGCTTAGTTTGTTTGAAACGTTCTAACTTTTCAATAGAAACCACAAACAAAATGTTCGACATACGAGTTACCACACTGAAAAAGTTCGAATGCCTGAGAATCGGGCCCCAGGCGTCAACCTAACGTACGCGCGTAGCCGGTACCCCTAGTATGAGTTTGGCAAACTGTATTCGTAATCGAAAATTATCGCTCTATATCTTTAATGTCCTTCGACTGCTTTACCGACATGAGTAGTTCATCCGATAGTTTTCGTAAACGTTGACAGTTAAAATCAACTCATACTAGGGGCACAGATCAGCGTCGGTACGTCCGTCGACTCGGCTACGGCTAGGCGACGCCGCGCTTACTGCTCGCTGGTGGTCGGCGCGGATTTCTAAAGTCAAAGTTGCTGTTTAACTTATAGTTTATGATGCCCCAGAAAAAAATCTTTCCGTGTTCTGTGGATGCCCCATTAGTTAGCCGATTCAATTAGCGAGGCAAGCGGGAAGCGGCTCAAGCTCATTCCTTCATATCCTACTAATATTATAAATGTGAAAGTTTGGATGTTTGGATGTTTAGATGTTTGGATGTTTGGATGTTTGTTACTCAATCACGTCAAAACGGCTGAACGGATTGGGCTGAAAGGGAATTGTCCAATTTGTATGGTGACTTTGGCCTGGTGTGAACAGAAATTTTAACATTTATTTCTTAGTTATTTCATTAGTTCACGATGCTAAAATTAATATTAAGAAATTAGTTTTGTATCAAAACCTTTGAATATATTTTTTTTCAACAAGTAGCTAACATAAATTATACCTTATTTATGAACTCGATTTGTATCAAAATACAGACTTTTCAAATCAAAATCCTCAAATTATTATTTTTTTAATGTCAAAATACTCGAATAATAATGATTTAATAGTGACATGAGAGGTTTAAAGTAAAATAAAACAATATTCATATTAATCTGATTCATATATTAATAAAACATTATCAAGAAACTGGGCAGGTGGAGATACATGTTCTTGGTGCCTTGTCCAGCTCATAAACCATATAGTCATAATATGAGCACAGCAACCTACTGTTCTTCGGCCAACCATCAATTGGAATAATACTCTATTATTCCTTCTATATTTTTCGGCTTATGTGCCGGCTGTGTATTTTACAACGCTTTTGTGCCCCAAGTGTCTACGCAACTGCACGAGTAGCATGACGAACTCGAGAAAGGTTTTGTCTATATCGAAACGTCAAAAATGACATTTCATCGTAGACAAACCTATTGTTTGGCTGTCAACTATAGACTTTCGAGGTAGACAAAACTCTTCTCGGGTTTGTCATGCTACGCATGCTGGACGATTTGTGAAATGATTAAAATGTGCGCTATCTCGGTAACGTGATGCCGAGTGTTTTATTGTAGTGGTGACTACCTCAGCAAAAATTACCGAGAAAACCGACTCGACATACTTGACGCCAAATACTCCAAGAAGCATTGGAATGTAACACACCTACATTCTAATGAAAACATAAGAAACTATAATAATATACATAATACTCAGGAATTGGCAGTATGGCTTAATGTCTTCGCCTGTCCAAAAGGACGAACTTTTTTACTACTACGTAATGATTACATACTCTTTGGTCTACGAGTCGGAACGGAAACCATATTGTTATTAACAATAGTCATAAAAGTATTTAAAAATGTTTTAATTTCAATAAAACCAATTGATACAATATTAAATACCAGAAATGATTACTTAAATAATAAAACAATTAATAAAAATATTATTTTATTCTGAGCGTCATGTTCGTGCCAGGCCAAAATTGGACAATTCCCTTTGGGACACAGATACTTTATAGCCTGGAGAGGAACATAGGCTACTTTTCATCCCGGAAAAATATCACATTCCCGCGGGATAACGTCGTAAAGTCCACGCGGGCGAAGCCGCGGGCGGAAAGCTAGTAATTTCATAAATAAAAGTTAAGTAGCTTAATTAATATGGAAAATATTAACCTTGTTTTAGATTGAAGTTCCACTCATTCGCATTTTTCTTTGTATAAACAAATACAGTACTCTCTAAAGTTAATTTCATTTAATAAGGGTTTCATTTAGCACAAAGCATCATTGTGGCGCTAAAAATGAATAAATCTTCTGACTTTTACATTTTTTTTATTTATTTACAACGGGGTAGCACTTAGCCTTCACACCTGATGATAAGTGGTGATAAGGCTGAAGGTGGAAGCGCACTACTCCCGGAATCCTCAATAACTGAGGAACTGGCTATCTTATCTGTAACTGCCGGAACACAATAATGCTGAAAACATCATTGTTATGTCGTCAGACTTAGATAAGATGGTGGTAGCTAGCCAGGCGGACTAAGAACAAGTCCTACCACCAACCAAACCGAATACAATATGTACCCCCACTGGGAATCGAACCCGGGACCTCTGGGTCTGAAATCGGTGGTATGAACCACTAGACCACAGAGGCGGTTAAATGAACTAATACATACTATGATAGTGCAGCGACCCAAAGTGGGTCTTGGCCTCTAATATTAAGGGTCGCCATTCCGGTCTGCCGTTCGCCACCGCCAGCCCAACAATCTTGAATCTGCAGCTACCGTCTGTTTGTATTTCAACTCTTTGCGTAAAATCTGAGAACAGAGATGAATATAGGCATCGGGGAAGATATTGGCTGAAATACTGAAAACATCAATTTGCTTGCAATAAATAAATTAAAAAGAAAAATATTTTCGGTTTTTAATGTTTTATTACTATAAAAAAACAATTTCATTATTTTGAAATTTTCTGTTATTTTCAAAAAAATACTAAAACATGCTAAATATTTACTAAAAGCAGCACTTATTGATGAGGTGTTATGCCCTTTTTATATATATTTAGTTTTACGACAAATTGCGAGTTTTAAATAAAATATTCTAAAAAAAAACTAATAGATAAAAATAACATTTTCATAAATGGCCATATTTAAACGTTTCGTTCGTTCAGTCCTACGTAAAACTCATGAACGAGCATTAAATTGAATCCTCTGAAAATCCCTTAAAGTAATTCTATCTGCTTCAAATATTTCCGCTTTTACATATTTTCTCCCTAAATCTAGGGGAAAACCTCCAAAATTGTCAACACTGCCAAGTTGGTCCGGTCGGAAGCCTACACACGTTCCGATTTGGTAGGAAGTGAAGTTCGTGCGAACCAAATCCGGCCGACCGCGTCAAACACGAATATGGTCGGACGACTACGCTACACACGTCCAGATTTGGTCTGGAGCAGACCAAATCGGTGGTCGGATCGGAACGTGTGTAGCGGCTATTATGTACTCGCTCGTTATAATAAATAAAGTTTTTGTTATATTCTTCTTACAATCATAATAAAAGAATATAAAACCAGACTCGACTTGGTCGCGCTATTTAGCAACAGTAAAACGAATACCTAAGCGATGCCATTTTAGAACCGTTTTGGACCATTCCGGAAACAATCTGAAATAATTACCAACATTTGAAGCAATTGCTTCCGATTCACAGAACGTAATAAAATGTTAACAGATCGAAAAATTCCGTAAAATAAAGCCAACTGGCCTCTACTTAGAATTGAAATGCTTCGTAGCAGTTTCTTGTCAGTTAAAAAAGTCTTGAATGAGTGGTAGGAAAATATTGACGATTCATAAGTACATATTTATTATGTCTAAGTGAATAAAGAATATTTTTATCTTTATCTTATCTTATCTTTCGTAGTCGCAGCTTGTCGTAGCCAGATGTCTCATAGAAATTTACCTTTTATCCGTAGCTGACAATAAAACTCGTTAGTTAGCTAAAGCAAGCATGAATAAATAAATTTAATAATCGCGAATGAAAGTCGTTAAAAATTTCATTTTTATGACAAGCTTTGTTTTTCTGACTGTACTTTAATATTGTATTGTCATCTGAACCAAACCTGTATACAAAATTTCAGCTCCATCGGACACTGGGAAGTGGGTCAAATTAGCTTGCAAGATTAACTACCTATAGTTAGTAAAGGACAAATCTTGCAAGCTTAATTTGACCCACTTCCCAGTGTCCGTATGTTAGGACATACTAACTAACTAACAAAGCAAGTTAGTAGCTTGCTTGTATAAACAAACATAGTGTCATTTAGTTAACAAACTATAATTATCTTAAATGTAGAAGCTCTTCGTTAAGTCCAGTTAATGTTATCCGTTTTGTAGCTTCTAACGAAAATCGCTTCAGTAACTTACTACTTATATCGTTATATTGTTATAGAGCTCTATCGTTTTTACAACCTTTTTATTAACTTGCCATGTTACCTAGTTAGTTAGTTAATTAGTGGAGGACAAATCTTGCAAGCTTAATTTGACCCACTTCCCAGTGTCCGATGGGGCTGAAATTTTGTTAACAGGTTTGGTTTAGATTACAATACAATATTAAAGTACAGTCAGCAAAAAAGGTTGTCATGAAAACGAAATTTTTACAAAAATCTTTTTTACCGTGTTTTTGATGTCCCATTACATATCGTTACACATCTCTTAAACTCTTTACATGAGAGCAAATTAGATCAAAGCGTGCCTTTGAACAAACTTGTCTGGAGCAGACCAAATCCTCTGAGCGTACCTTTTTCAAAAACGAATTATCTTTCGAATACGTTTACCAACAGAGCGCCTGAACTTTTTAACTCAATGTGCCAGGTCATGGACTTGGAGTTATTTACCACCAAACAAAAGAAATTTAAAAAAAAGTTTATGAACTTCTTTAAACTTAAAAATAAAGCGATATAACACCACTTGTAACATATTATATTGAGTATCGATGCAACAAACAAAAAAAAAAATTATAGGTGAAAACTTGTAATTGGCTTTATTGTACTTAAATTATCATTTTTTTAATTAGCTGTCAGTTTTCCAAAGACAAAAATAAAATAAAAATAAAGTAATAGCTTTTTATAACTGCTGAAAAAAGCGACCATCTATACTAATATTATAAATTTTTCTAAAATACTTCATTTTCCATTTAACCCCGATATTCTCACGGGAACGGGTACCACGCGGGTGAAACCGCGAGGATCCGCTAGTATTATATTATAATGATACTGCCGCGTAGTGACACCGTTTGAAATATACCGTGTTTACTGTAAGCCTGGATTCAGGCGAGAATCCGCGGGAGCGCATTCGTTAGTACCAGCGACAGTGATTAACGTGCCGGGCTTACGGGTTCGACGCCTGTCGGTGATTATCATTAACTGAACAGTGGGGAACGGGAAAAACAAGTAGCTACAAGGTGCCTACCATCAACTTTAAGACAGCGATTCAAAACTAGCGCGATCCAGAATAGGTTCCTAAAATGAATTGCTTTCTTTCGTACTATGACCTTCTAAAACCTGGATGATGCAAATGAATTTCTGAATGTGAATGACCGAACGATTTGTGTCCTTATTTCTTCTACCCGTTTCTTTCACTCGACTCTGTCGTGCCCGGAGAGTGAGAGGGACGGGTATAACCTGCAGGTGTCATGTTAGCTTATCCGAGTTATAAGTCAAATAAGAGTTCATGACAGCTTAGCGGCTGTGAAATCTCATTGAATGATCACTGATTCGCTGTCATCTATATATATAAAATTCAAAGTCCTGACTGACTGACTGACTGACTGACTGACTGAGATATCAACGCACAGCCCAAACCGCTGAACCTAGAGACTTCAAATTTTGCACATAGATACGTTATACAGTGTAGGCATCCACTAAGAAAGGATTTTTGGAAATTCCACCCCTAAGGGGGTGAAATAGAGGATGAATGTTTGTATGAAAGTCCGTCAGTTTTGAAGTTAGGATCTTCAAACATTGCATTTAGGCTGGCAATTGAAAATAATTATTTACTTGTGTCAGCGTTTTTGACAATTCCACCCCTGAAAGGGTGCAAAGGGGGATAAAATGTTGTACCTGGAAAGTCCTTCATTTAATTTATTTTTTAGGCTTATGGTCGAAAAGTAAAACAATAAAGCAAAATCATGTTTCGTATTTTTTCGAAAATCAACCCCTTAGAAGTTAAATGGGATAAATAAACCTAAAAATCGATGTGGATGTCGTTATTGAGGTTTTATGGGATGACGATTGCAAAAATGGCATTTATTTTGATGTTTAACACGCTGAATATGATTCAACCCCTAAAAGGTTGAAATAGGGGTGAAATTGTGTTGAAATAGGGGTGAAATTATGAATGAAAAATCAGGGGGTAAAATAGATATTTCAACTTGAAACTTTGTAGGCTTACTTCTTAAAACAAATAGGCAACCCATTTCGTAGTTTTCAGAAAATCAAACCCAGGGGGTAAATAGGGTACAGAAACCTAAATCATCTAAAGTACCGTAAAGTTATTGGTACCTAAGCTACTCAGAACTAACTTTTTGGTTGTGAAACAGACACTTATTATTTACTAGCTTCCGCCCGCGACTTCGTCCGCGTGGACATTCGAGAAAATACTTAAGGGACCAATAACCAGGATAAAAAGTATTCTATGTTTTAATTTCATTAAAATCCGATCAGCCGTTTTTACGTGATTAGGCGGGTCCTCCCTCACCAAGTAAGTAGCCTCGTGCGAGGCCCGCCGCACGTGGCAAACATTCTGCCCCGCGCGAGGCTGCTCGCTTGGTGAGGGAGGACCCGCCTAATCACGTAAAAACGGCTGATCGGATTTTTATGAAATTAAAACATAGAATACTTTTTTTCCTGGTTATTGGTCCCCTAAGTATTTTCTCGAATGTCCACGCGGACGAAGTCGCGGGCGGAAGCTAGTTGATAATATAAATAAAGCTGTTGTGGTACGAATAAGAGAAGCAGATCAGTTTAGGTCCTAAACAAATCCACAAAAAGAGTTGATGGTAGGCACCCTGTTCTCATTGTCGATATGTTTCTTGAAGTTCAATATCTTAAGAAAGAATCTATCGCTAAAACAATGAAGTTTTCGGCATTGTTGTGTTCCGCCAGTTATAGTTGAAGATTCCGGGAGTAGTACGCTTCCACCTTCAGCCTTTTCATCACTTAACATCAGGTGTGATGAAGCCTAAGTGCTACCCCATTGTGAAAAAAGTATGGCACCCTTGGATTGTAAAACTGTCTTGCAAAATTCAAATTTTTACACAAATAAAAGTGAAAGTTACAACATTATTTTATTTTATTGCGTTTTATCAAACATAGCTACATACATACAGCCATTTATTTGTAACACATATTTATATTTACGCTAATAAATCAAAACGTGTATAAACGTGTTTTTAGTTTTTCTTATCAAGTGTTGCAAAAAACAAAACTATTTGTCGTCAAAAGAAACAGCTTATAAAACTAGCTTATTGCCCATCTTCTTCCTTGAAAAAAAATTTCACAGAAAGCGCACAGAATTCATCTGTTTATTGGTACCTATACCTAAAATAAAATAAATAGCTATACTTACTTATGTATAAGGAAAGAGGAATGCATGCCTCTTTTCGCAATTAATGGGGTATTTTAATCACATTATTTATCCTGCTCAGTGGTTTTTGAAAAAGGGTTCTCCTTCTATTTCGTTTATTACCAACAAACAGACAAATGAATCTCGACTGCAATTAAATAGATAATAGCCAACATTATTCCACTAATGATTTATCTTTACTAATAAAATTCAGCTATATACATAGTTTAAGTATTTGTACACTTTATTCTTTTATGTTAATTTTGTTTTTCTACAGTAAGTTCTCTCTACAGCACTTTCTACAGATACTAATATATACCTATTAATATTACAAATCTGAAAGTGTTTTTGTGTGTTTGTTTGTCCGTCTTTCACGTCAAAACGGAGCAACGGATCGACATGATTATTGGTATGGGTATAGTTTGGGAGCTGGAGACTGACATAGACAACTTTTTGTCTCGGAAAAATATTACATTGCCGCGGTATAACGTCGTATATTAACTAACTGTCGTATTTAACTGTGCCACTACACCCCGCTTCTTATAATATTTCAGTATCTCCATACCATCTGGTTGTCTGGAAGAGATCTGGAAGAGATCGTTTTGAGCGATAACACCCCTCTTTTAATGCTGTTTTAAGTTATTTTAAATTGTATTTTTTATGTACTGTGGTATTAAAATAAAGTGTTCAATAAATAAAAAAATAATACATATTATTCCACGAAAGACTAGTACCTATAACATAAATCTAAAAGTTAGTGATTTCGAGTCTAAAATTTTGTGTAGGTATTTGGCAAAATGTTCTGTCCGACGACCAGGTTGCCGGTTAGGTACAAAAAAAAATGTTTCTGATATAAGCCTTACCAATACCACTTGTAATTGTCGTATTAGTTATACGATAGGCCGCCACCGCCTTCCAGAATAAATGGTTTTCTTCCCAACTGCGCCCGGAGCTCCTCAATTACGAAAAACGCGAACAAAACAAATATTGGCGCGGATCTGATCGCTCCCCAGTTTGCCGTCGCTCGCGTATGTAAATCATATGATTTCAGCTCTAATGCAGCCTGTTTCGGGGATTTGTGTCTACAAACTTGTCGATGATACCGAATCCGATACAATCGATAGTGAACCTTCTGCCGTTTTGTTTAGAGTTGTAATAAAGAGCCTAGTTTTGGATAATGGCGTAAGCTGTCAGCGGGAGAGTGAAGAGGGCTCAGTGAGCAGCGAAGCCGCGGGGAAAATCCGCAACTAACACTGAACTAATAACGAAACAAAATCACGTCTGAAATGTTTGTTCCGTTTGATCCTTAACTTAATTATGATAAATATCACTTTTGCTTCTATGGACTTATACAAAAAAGAATTGCTTATCATAATATTATTTTATTTTATTTATTATTTTTACCATTTAAGGGAAGCTTACAGCTACGTAGTATTTAGTACAAAGTTTATTTAGTTTATTTATTACAAATATAAACTTAGATAGAGAAGGCCAATTACAAGCTTCCACTTAAATGTACAAGAAGTTTAAATTCAAGTACTACACTTACCTCTACATTATAATAATTTAAAAAAATAAGAATCACATAAAAATAACCAATACTAATCTATGCATTATTAGTCAGTTTGTTGGATGGCGTATTAAAAAATTCAATGTCTAATTGCCTTTATAAAACGTTAAAATACTCGCTTGATCGAATAGCTATGAATTCCGCATATAATTTGTTTTGTATTTGGGGATATGCATGGTGTTTGGGTAATGGAAGGAGATCGCCTTCTTTTTTTTATCATCATAGAGGTATGATTGTGAAATTTTGTCTGAGAGCATTTAAAGACAGTTCTTTCCAATAGTATTAAACATTCCGATATTCATTCTGCGGTTGTATCCGAATGAATAGGAAATGTATACTGACTGCTGACTGCACAGCTTAATCCATGTTCATTGGCAGAAGCATAGATCTCGTGCCAAACTGTCGCTGTGAGACTAACGGACGGTCGATTGCAGTCGACCGCCAGCGTTGCGGCGAGACGCTGACATTTCGCTTCACTGACCTTTTCATTCATTGCGCTTGCTATTGTGCATTTGCTTTGTCCTTTTACCGAACTAAAGAGACTAGTTTAAAACTATGTTATTTATACATTTGGATGGCTTTCATGTATTTCTCTGTACCATGTTGTTCCACTACGGCTTTATCAATTATATTTGACGATCTTCGTGGCTGAGTGGTGAACCCAACGATTTTTAAACTGCCGCTACCTCTAGAGGTCCCCAGTTCGATTTCCGGTTGGGTAAATAATGAAAACGAACTTTTCAATATTTCCTCGGGGTAGGTAATACCCGTCGTTGTTTCCAATTTCCATAACACTAGTGCTTAAGCTACTACTATTCTTTAGTATCGGAACAATGTATGTGATGGTGTTCAATATTTATATTTTATAATGTATACCAATCTTGTTACTAAGGTATGGATTTGCAGCGGACTCCAGACAGCAGCAGCAGTGATTGCGAGACCGACTGTCACCGCAACGCTACTGGTTTCTATGTATTTGTTTGAAGTACATTCCATAAACTGTTACGCGACCACAGATCAGTGCCAGTAGTGTAAGTTTTTATGTCAAAAAACGCAAACTATTTCGACTCCGTATTTATGTCAATTTGTATGAAAACTATAAAAGCGCGCTACTCGCCGCTAGAGGCGCTAATACAGTTTTCATACAAATTGACATAAATACGGAATCGAAATAGTTTGCGTTTTTTGACATAAAAACTTACACTACGGGCACAGTACCCCTAGTGTAAGGTTTTATGTAAAGCAAACGCAAACTATTGCGAGTCCGTATTTATGTCAATTTGTATAAAAACTGTAGAAGCGCGCTACTCGCCGCTAGAGGCGCTGATACAGCGTTCATACAAATTGAAATAAATACGGAATCGCGAAAGTTTGCGATTTTTGACATGAAAACTTACACTAGGGGTACAGTAGTGCCAATACGGTAGTCGCTGCTGTCTCCAGTTGGGTTCGAAATTATGACTGCAGCGACAGTTTTGCTGACTAGTTCTTCTGCTGTTGCTGTGGCGGTCGGCTTCGAACTTGTACCTTAATGGGCACCATATTGGTGCACATTAAGGTACATGTTATAGAAGCAGAACTACTGTATTTTGCACTGTTCAATATTACAGTTGTTTTATCTCACGAGCGAGGGTCAGTCATACTTGTAGTTGTAGTGAATATAGACAAGCGCTAACCTGTGCGTCGGCCGGCAACTCGGCCAAAACTGAGCGCTTCCAAGCTTAGGCAGGCAAAGAATGTGTGCATACACTTACACAAACAAACGTGGCTCACCCGCACAAGCGTGGCACACTCGTACAAGCGTGGCACACTCGCACAAACGTGGCTCACCCGCGCTCGTGAGATAAAACGTCTATAACGCTTATAAAATTTGTTTAAAATAATTACCATGCTACTCTGCACCACCATACATTAGTGATGAGCAAAGCTCCAAAAATACGCAGCAATATATTTTATACTCGATGCGGCAGCATGCTTGTTTAAGGACACAGCACATTACATCAACTCGGAAAGGGATCGACACCGTATCGCCTTCGCCTCGCCGTCAACCAGGCGTCAACCTAACTAACGCAAGCACGTAACCAAACCGGATCAGCGTTGGTACGTCGGCTCGGCTACGGCTAGGTGACGCCGCGCTCACGGCTCGCCGCACAGTGGTTCCATATATATAAAAAAAAGAGAATGAGAGAAAAAAATTATAAATAAATAAAAAAAAGAGAAAAAAAATGATTTTCATTTTCAGACCACTGTGCGTAGAGCCGTAAGCTCGGGTACGGAGAGACGTGAGCGCGTGGACGACTAGCGGTAAGCGCGGGGATAGCAAGTTGAGCGACCCGCAAAGCGGTTCGTGAGCTGGTCCCGAGGCGAGGCGATTACGTTACGATTCCGATTAGTGTGCTTTGCAGTAGGGGGTTTCATACAAAGAATACTGAACCGCTCGAGTTGATACGTTTACGATCCCTTTCCGAGTTGATGTATGTGCTGTGACCTTTATTGTGCGGCGCGGAGGCGCGGGGGCCGGCTCGCGGCAAGCAGGGCCCGCTGGGAGCCGTTGCAGTTTTAAACTTAATTGAGCTCATTGCGAACGACTTTACTGGTCCCACTTAAATGGGTTAAGTTTAACCGTGTTTGTGTTCCACGGAGAGCTATTGTTCACGAGGAGATGAGGAAGAAAATATATGTCAAGTGATGCCTATGTACGATGCAAAAAGAGATGTGGCTTTGCGAACGAGAGAGCGTGGATGTGGTAGGTACCTAAATATCAAGTAAGCAGTGACACAAGCGTTTTTTTTTTAACATAATGTATTGTTCCCTTCTTCGTTCACAAGCCATTGAAAAAATATTAGGCTACCAGGCCAAAAGCCGACCTGAAATAGATTTAGGCGGTGAAACGATTACCATTTTTATTCGAAGGTGGGCGTAACGACCTGCACCTCCCTGCCGCCTAATGTCCTTCCGCATTGCAAGCATTGGATTGTGGCTCGCCCTAGCTGGCTAATGCGACCACTTCGAATATACCTATCATAGACCGGGCGGACACGACAGTTAGAGGTGTACAATTTTTTACTGCATGCAACTTTGCGAGAATGTTTTAGACTACGACATAATATGTAACCACTATCAAAATTAAAATTTTTATATCCCTGTGCATCACTTTTTGAAATTTAATTTTAAAATGTAACAAAAAAAAGTACGCGTGTGAAAAGTATGCAAACGCATATTTGTCACTAATACTAGAAACTTTATCGATACATCGATTTGCATACTGAAGAAAATGATTGTTTTAGAGCCGAATATTTAACAATTTCAAAAACTTATTCTCGAAATTTGCACTCCCCGAATCACTTTTTTTATGCTAATTGTTGTATCGATAAAGTTTCTAGAATAAGTGACAAATATGCGTTTGCATACTTTTCACACGCGTACTTTTTTGTTACATTTTAAAATTATTTCTTTATATAATTTCAAGTGTGATGCACAGGGATAAAAATTCTAATTTTGATAGTGCTTACATATGTCGTCGTCTAAAACGTTCTCGCAAAGTTGCATGCTGTAAAAAGTTGTACACCTCTAACTGTCGTGTCCTCCCGGTCTATCACCTTTAGGAAGAAAAAAATCAAGGGAAAACATACATTTAAGCCTCATCCGCACACGGGCCACAGACCACAACCACAAAACGCCGCCACCAAAACCGCCTCTAACCGCCTTTAACCGCCTTTTTTAACCGCCTCTGTGGTCTAGTGGTTCACACCACCGATTTCAGACCAAGAGGTCCCGGGTTCGATTCCCAGTGGGGGTACATTTGTATTCGGTGTGGTTGGTGGTAGGACTTGTACTTAGTCCGCCTGGCTAGCTACCACCGTCTTATCTAAGTCTGACGCCATAACAATGATGTTTTCAGCATTATTATGTTCCGACAGTTAGAGATAAGATAGCCAGTTCCTCAGTAATTGAGGATTCCGGGAGTAGTGCGCTTCTACCTTCAACCTTATCACCACTTAACATCAGGTGTGATGAAGGCTAAGTGCTACCCCGTAGAGGATAATAAAAAAAAACGACCTACTTCCTGTAGTTTTCATACATTTTGTATGATCTCGCTGCACACGGTTAAAGGTCACAGCAAATAATATATCAACTCGGAAAGGGATCGACACCGTCGCCTTTCTCCTCGCCGTCAACCAGGCGTCAACCTAACGCAAGCACGTAACCAAACCGGATCAGAGTCAGTACGTCGGCTCGGCTACGGCTAGGCGGCGCCGCGCTTACACCTCGCCGCACAGTGGTTCCATATCGAAAAAAGGTGGACATGGGATCAATCGTAATCGTAATCCAAATATCCTATTATTTGCAGTATACCTACTTGGTTTAAGTTAATGAAAAATATACGAAAATAATTGTCTTTGAATAGCCGAGGGATTTGCCGTCATAAGTTTAAAAAATTTATTATCTAATTTTTAATCAAAATTTAAGTGATTTTCGATTCGCGGGGCGCTCGCGAGTTCACAGTTCACTGCCGACTGCCGCTGCGTCGGCGTAAAGTGTATCGCGCGCGGCCGAGCAAGCGTTAGCGTGCCTATTTCGGTCGGGAATCATCGCCTTAAGACGCGACGTCTTCAAAAGAATCCATAATTACGCCGACCGGTCGCCGCCAGAAGCTACAAAGAATAAAGGATTGCTCCCACGGAGCAAGACCTTTGACATTTTAAAGGCTTTGTTTTAAGCAAATGAAATACTATGGGTACTATATTTATCCAGACGTCTTTTCATGTTTGAGTGCACAGTTTGTATTCGGGTGAGGAATTTTTTATTTTATTTTATTGTTAAGGTCAACCAAGAGCATACATATAACAACAACAATAAAAACAATACTTAATGGGTCATAATCTTACATATATGCCGATTACAGGTTAACACAGCATTTACAATATTAACAACTACATAGTACTATAAAACAACGGCTAGACAAGAAATAAATGAACCGCTAAATAAATGATTGAATAATTTTTAATTTCAATTTATTCAGGGAATCGAAAAATATATCCATATCAGGTATGATAGCATTTAACTCGTTATATGAAGCGAAGATGCGAGGCAAGGAATAAAGAAAGTGTTACTTAATTGAACCATGCTTGTTCACATTCAGTATTTCTTAAAAACCTCACAGAAACTGCCAGTAGATAGAGCAATTTAAAATACATATTTGTTTGTAATACAAACGAGAAATTTTATCCTTGATTTTCAATTTTTTTCCAACATTAATATTTTTCACTTTGTTCCAATGAAAAATCCAGTTCTACGAAAATATTTATGAGTAAAATACCATTCTTATTAATATTTTATTTAATCCAGCGATAGCAAAAATTCTTTACAAATTGTATTTCCTGTTTTTCAGCACAATGGCACTAAGGATCGAAGAGATAAAAAATTCCAAGAATTTCAATAAATAATACAAAATCGTAAAAAAACATTCGGTTCAATAGTCTTCAATCAATATATGGAAGGTATAAAGTTTATAGGTATTGTATATAATTACTATGTACCTACTATAACGACAGCAATGTATATAGTATAATACTCAAATTGCTATCTAAAATAATATAAAGAGTCAACAAGGTGTTACCAAAAATTAGAAGTGTACAAAGCCTCATTTTAATTTTAATTTTTTTGCATTCACAATGCAATTTTTGTTAGTTGTGAGACGGGTCGATTTTTTCTAAATACTTCATTTTCCATTTTTCTAGTGTACAAAGCCATTTATAGGGCAAAAAACAAAAGTAAATATAAACACAATAGAAATCGCATATATACAGGTAAACTTTCATTAAGTAGTTTAGAGGGTACGGTTAAGTCCCTCCCTAGTTTTGGTTAAATTAAGGTACTTACTAGCTAGTATCCTACTAATATTATAAATGTGAAAGTTTAGATGTTTAGAGATTTGGCTAAAATTTGGGACACTGATACTTTGTAGCCTGGAAAGGAACATAGGCTACTTTTTATCCCGGGAAATTGTCACATTCCCGCGGGATAACGTCGTGTAGTCCACGCGGGCGAAGCCGCGGGCGGAAAGCTAGTTGGTTAAATAACAGCGATGCTTAAACACTGTTCGTACGAGTCTCGCGAATGGCCGCGGAAATCAGCGGCCGACCGCGTAGTACCGCGCCCCCACCGCTGAACTTGCAACCTCAGAGCGCGACAGCGCCGCAACATTCTACATAGTTTGACCTGCTAAATGCACAACTGTAAGCTCCAACAAAAGTTGCCACACTTGGTTTACGGTACGACAGTAAAGAACGGAAGTCCGAGGAGCTCGATGGTGCAGTAAGCCGTAAAGCTACTTTTTCTATGGTTGGTCAGACAATGGGTGTCTTAAAATTTACCATTTATTATTTTACTCAGTCTGTTTTTATAAAACGGTAAATTTCTTTACCAAGTTTTTATTTCTGTAACACGACTGATTTATCAATTTACGTCATCTCATATTTTGTCTTGCTACTTTTAAAAGCGTTTCGCAGTACAACTCTGCATTTCACGAGTTACACTTTCGTTTGCAAACTTTGGAGCCGACTGGCAGGATAACGTCGAGTGAAGTCCTAAATGAGCCCAAAGGCACTCTACACCACTCGGCCCGCGGGGCTCGCCGTCACTCTGCGCGGGACAGACCTCGCGGACTGATGTAGGGTGGGAAGACAACAGAGACAAAGCTGTGTGAATAAAGGTCACAGCCGATATATAAACTCGTAAACGTATCAACTCGAGCGGTTCAGTATTCTTTGTATGAAACCCCCTACTGCAAGGCACACTAATCGGAAGCGTAACGTGATCGCCTCGCCTCGGAACCAGCTCACGAACCACTTCGCGGGTCGCTCAACTTGCTATCCCCGCGCTTACTGCTAGTCGTCCACGAGCTCACGTCTCTCCGTACCCGAACTTACGGCTCTACGCACAGTGGTCTGAAAATGAAAATGAACTAACCACATTTCAAAAAATCAGACTGAAATTCCGAGATTTGATCCCATGCCACCATTTTTCGATATGGAACCACTGTGCGGTGAGCTGTAAGCGCGGCGTCGCCTAGCCGTAGCCGAGCCCACGTACCGAAGCTGATCCGGTTTGGTTTCGTGCTTGCGTTAGGTTGACGCCTGGTTGACGGCGAAGAGAAAGGCGATACGGTGTCGATCCCTTTCTGAGTTGATGTATCTGCTGTGACCTTAAAACGTATGGTTGTGCTAGTCAATTATGCAGTTATTTACGTTTAAATTGTTACCAATACCAATAAATGTTTTTAACTTGTAATCAAGGTGCATGGTTTCACGGTTTTCTCTCGATAGGGGATGGGTAGAGACTACTCAATGTGAGATATAGACCAAACGCTTATTTGAAATGACATAATATAGGCATACCTAACGCGACTTAGGCACATTGCTTTATAGGCATACAGAGAGCAAAGGATTTATTATGCTTGCTACCATTCTTACATGCCTATGTCTCTTGATTCTTAATTTTTTCAAGCATCATCTGAATTACCTCACCTTTTTCACCGTCCACTAGGTAGGTACTTTTTGAAGATTTAACGTAGCAAAATGTCGCTCTGTGAACCATGATGTGCATGGAGTCGAATCATAAATGGCTACGACCTTGACTTCATCTTTGCTATTTTGATATTTTGATGTTAAAGTTTAAAATTTTCTTTAATGTACTGGCACTAAATACAACAAATTCTACTTCCTACTTAATATTATAAATGTGAAAAGTTTAGATGTTTGGATGTTTGTTAGTCAATCACGTCAAAACGGCTGAAATGGTTGGGCTGAAATTTGGGACACAGATACTTTGTAGCCTAGAAAGGAAGATATTTTATATCCCGGAAAAATATCACATTCCCGCGGGATAACGTCGTGTATTCCAACGGCGGAAAGCTAGTAAATAATAGTTTAGACTGATAGTTCCAGTAGTCTACTCGTGAGAAATCACTGCTTAGCTCTAAACTGCTCTAACCAAGTGCAACAAACCCCTATTGCAATAAACGAACTCTTGCAGCAGCAGAGCAAATGCAATAAGCGAAAAAATATTCTATCGCTGATCATGGGCTCATGGCAGTGTGCCAAGAATAGCCTCTGATCGCCGCGGCTCCTCTGTGGCCAACTTCAGCGGCACTCAACTTAGCGGAAGTGATTTGGAGGAACAAAGACTCTTGTTGTTTGTTTGAAATTAGATGTAGTCGGAGGTTTGTTTGCTTGGGAGTCGTTACGACGGCTTCAGTTTGTGTCGCTTTTAAAGTAAACATGAACCTAAGCGTGGGGCAGCGGACTTGAAACAAAATCAACAATTAGAGAAGTTTACTAACGAGAGAGTTTGAATAAACATCTTCTCTATAAATTGCTTACATATTTCGACGAAAATAATAGGTCTTTACATATGAAATTGCCGTTTTTTTCTTTTGTACATATAACTTAACAACTTTTATAATATTAGAAATATATAATTTCTTTAATATTGCGTTACATTAAGACCGTATCGAGCAACTTTTGATAATTTAATAACCACGATATTTGATTATTTACATAGAAAAAACTTATTCCGAAAGTTACGACTATTTTTGTTTCCAGAATTTCGTACTTTATTAGTTGTAACTTAGTAAAAAAAAATTTTTTTCTCTTAACGAATGTGTCATTTAGTAGTTAAAATGTCCATAAATACGTGTGTAAAATTTTGTAAATATACATAATATTAGTCGTTAAATAATAACAAAAACGTTAGTATGGAAAAAAAAATAATTACAGAAATCTCCATACAAAACGGCAATTTCATAGGTAAAGACCTATTATATCGACGAACTCCGTGGCCGAGTGGTGTGGTTTTTCAAGGTGCCGTTATCTTTAGAGGTCCCGGGTTTTATTCCCGGTCGGGCAAATATTGGAAACGGACTTTTCAATATTGACTCGGGTCTGGGTGTGTGTGGTTTGTCGTTGTTTCCAATTTCCATAGTGCTCAAGCTTCTACATTTTGATATTGGACCAATGTACATTATATGTATGTGATGGTGTCCAATATTTATTTTATTATTTATTTATTAATATTTGTGTTTGTTACATTTGTAACGTTAGCCTTCATCACACCTGATGATAAGTGGTGATAAGGCTGAAGGTGGAAGCGCACTACTCCCGGAATCTTCAATCACTGAGGAACAGGCTATCCTATCTCTAACTGTCGGAACACAATAATGCTGAAAACATCATTGTTATGGCGACAGACTTAGATAAGATGGTGGTAGCTAGCCAGGCTGACTAAGAACAAGTCCTACCACCAACCAAACCGAATACAATATTATGTACCCCCACTGGGAATCGAGCCCGGGACCTCTGGGTCTGAAATCGGTGGTATGAACCACTAGACCACAGAGGCGGTTAAAATAAATGCAAAATATTGCAAATATTCCTCCATTTCTTAGAGATAGACATTGGTACAGAACGAGTAGAATGTGTGATACTATTTATTCTACCCAGCAGTTACAAACGTTATCATTATTTTTTATTTGTTCCTGTATTCGCGTTTTTCCGTAACGATATGGACCCTATCTCCGATAATAAATCATTGTTTTATAGCAGTATCAACAATTACAATAGATTCCCATTAGGCACCGACTTCGAACTATCGTAAACATTGTTTTTATTATCGTGGAGACTGGTGTTTATCACGCAGATAAGTGTTTATTGCTGATTCAATACCAAAATATAACTTTTACCTGGATCTGGTCTCAAAAATTTATTTTCAAGAAGAACCTCATGTCAAACGTGAAAACAGATAACCATATAAAAACGAGTAACCTCCAGCAATCAGAACGTTAGATTTTAGAATGTTTTGTCGTTATATATGTCGCAGGGATTTTGTCAAAGTCGTGATATTATAATTCCACTAGTGAAATTATAATTTCATGTGATATTGTAATTCCACTAGTAAAATTATGAATAGACAGTATTTTTGTATCATCATCATCATGTCAGCCGAACGACGCCCACTGCTGGGCATAGGCCTCCCCCAAGGATCTCCACAACGATCGGTCCTGCGCTGCCCGCATCCATTATTTTTGTATAATTAAAAAAAAAATAACCACGAAGTTTTTTTCCAAAAAAAATACTAACCTATCACGTGTTCTACAGGACTTCCGAGGCTCGCAGCCGTGTGTATACTGTCTCGTACTGTCTATTCATAATATCACGTGAAATTATAATTTCACTAGTGGAATTATAATATCACGACTTTGACAAAATCCCTGCGACATATACAAAGTGCTAGTTTGGTCAAATGCAAGCCCGAAACCACAGTTTGTACTAATAAAATTGAACAACTTTCCCCAAGAAACATGGGTCGAAATCTGAAAAAAAAAGTTTGGTCACTTCATACAAAATCGATCAGCTGACTGTGCAGTTTGTATGGGAGACCACAAAACAAATATTTTTTCACGTTTCGACCCGTGTTTTTTGGGATAGTTTTCAATATTATGAAAACAAGCTGTGGTTTTGGGCTTGCAAATGACCAAACTACCACCTTGTATAGGGAAAAAACGACGACGTATGGCAATAACACGAACTGCGATGGATAAAATGAAGAAAATCTGGCGGAACCGTAATATTACTAAAGCAACTAAGATCAGACTTGTCCGTACCCTCATTTTTCCCACCTTTTTGTATGCTGCTGAGACGTGGACATTGCGACTTAGAAAAAGATAGATGCTTTAGAAATGTGGTGCTGGAGACGAATGCTTCGAGTCTCCTGAACGCAATTCCGCACCAACATCTCCATCCTACAAGAGCTCGGGATCAAAAGACGTCTATCGAATATAGTCCAAACTCGCATTCTCAAACTTTTCGGACACATTTCAAGACGGGACAATGCTTCCATAGAACGTCTTGTCGTCCAGGGCAGAGTGGAGGGCACCAGACCACGCGGAAGATCGCCGATGCGATGTGCCGCCCAAATAAAGACACTGGTGGGTGGGCCTCTCCTTGAGTGCACCAGATTAACCACCAATAGGGAGAGATGGCGGAAGATCGTGAAGCAAGCTACATCAGCTACCCATAGCACTTCTTGTTGACCACGACCACTCTGACAAGAGTGATACGATTGAGATGATGATAGGGAAAAAATGCAAGTTTGCGAGGTTTTCACCATTGTTGTGTTCCGGCAGTTAGAGATAAGACAGCCAGTTCCTTAGTGGTTGAGGTAGTGCGCTTCCATCATCAGCCGGAAACTTTTGAAACGCCACTGATGGACTAGGTCTTTAATAAACGATCAAAGCTACGCCAAAGCCTGGCGTGGATTGTCCAGTAGTCTCAAAGAAAGAGTTAAAACTTTTCCTCACAGAAAAGGTGATTTACGATCCCGTTTGTAAAAGTATAAAGTTGGTGGCACCTTGAACTCGTTCGAGGTGGTTATTAAAGAGTTGGTCAATAGCCGTCGAGCCGGCACAAACAGTCGCTTCGGGAGGACACAGTCACTATTTGAAACAGTATCACTACTAAGTGACATTTTCGATATAAATTTTGTAAAGTCACAGCAGATATATCAACTCGGAAAGGGATCAACACCGTATCGCCTTTCGCCTCGCCGTCAACCAGGCGTCAACCTAACGCAAGCACGTAACCAAACCGGATCAGCGTCGGTACGTCAGTTCGGCTACGGCTAGGCGACGCCGTGCTTACGCCTCGCCGCACAGTGGTTCCATATCGAAAAAAGGTGGACATGGGATCAAATCTCAGAATTTCAGTCTGATTTTTTGAAATGTGGTTAGTTAATTTTCATTTTCAAACCACTGTCCATAGAGCCGTAAGCTCGGGTACGGAGAGACGTGAGCGCATGGACGACTAGCGGTAAGCGCGGGGATAGCAAGTTGAGCGACCCGCAAAGCGGTTCGTGAGCTGGTCCCGAGGCGACGCGAATACGCTACGATTCCGATTAGTGTGCGTTGCAGTAGGAGGTTTCATACAAAGAATACTGAACCGCTCGAGTTGATACGTTTACGAGTTGATAAGTCTGCTGTGACCTTTGTGAAAGGTATTCGCAATTGTTTTAACGCTCGCGGATTTTTCACAAAGTTACTACTGTGGGAAGCTGCGTCTACCAAATCAAAGAAGGACTTCTCAAAAATAATTGCTATTTGGTGACGTCCATCACCTAATCGAACTACTACAGCAATAGTCTAGAAAACAACCGAGTTGTGGTGTGACGCGACAACAGCCTACAATGTAGCTTGCTACTACAAGTGATCTGTGGCCTACAACTTTCTTGGACGCGACATCTTTATTTTATTCGACCTCTGGAAAGAGTTCTAACATCAAGGAGTTCACGTCACATCAGTCTCCACACTACCTTACTTTGTCTCTTCTTAGAGGTCTTTAAAAGAAACCTGTCAGTGGAAATGCGTTATCGGACCGTTTCTGTGTACAGTGCCACAAACTTTTCTGTTCCGGTGGCCAAAATGTGAAACTAACGTGTTTTTTTAAATGTCATTTTGTTGCCAAATTGATGTCCAATCATAGTGCTGCTTGCAGCTGAAGGTCTTAGAAGTCAGGGCCGGTTAAATAGCAACAAAAAAAAAGTAAGACGTACATAGCGCCGCTGTCACCGGAACAGAAAAGATTGTGCCACTGTACCTACCGTACTGCTTTAGTTTATGTCAAAGTCCTGTGCTCGAAGTATAAGCCTCCAATTAGTGCCGTCTCGCTCCCACCGCTCGCTGTTTGAGCTCTTAATTACAGAGTCGTCCGTTTGCATTTTAAATAAAACTAATTTCACCTGGGCGGAGGCTCATTATCTCAGTGATTATTATTCTAATTTGTGACGTGTTTGAATTACCTCCGGGACGCTACCTGGCCTTCCGTCACAAAGTTTGACAGCTACTAAGTATGGATTTGGAAATTATAATGGATGTTAGCGTATTTCATCGTGTGCCTGAAGTTGTTTCAAACAACGTCAGACAGATATTGGTACGAACAAAAAATTATATTGAACCGAAAGTTTTTATATGGTGCATAATACTTCAGCTAGCAACGCTTCATGAATATCGAGCACCTTCAAGAAGAAATGTGCGCTGAATAAAATAGATTATGGTAAAAAGTTTCTAAGGTGACTGTGGATTTGCTTTCATTCCATTATTTGCTGGAAAAATGTGCACACTGAGTGTTGACTTGTAGGTAATGGATTTATGTAATTCAATAACTGTTCATAGACCGGGCGGACACGACAGTAGAGGTGTACAATTTTTTACAGCATGCAACTTTGCGAAAACGTTTTAGACGACGACATTATGTAAGCACTATCAAAATTAGAATTTTTATCCCTGTGCATCACACTTGAAATTTAATTTTAAAATGTAACAAAAAAATAGTATGCAAACGCATATTTGTCACTTATACTAGAAACTTTATCGATACAACAATTTGCATACTGAAAAAAATTTATTCGGGCGAGTGTAAATTTCAAAAATAAGTTTTTGAAATTGTTAAATATTCGGCTCTAAAACAATCATTTTTTTCAGTATGCAAATTGAAGTATCGATAAAGTTTCTAGTATAAGTGACACATATACGTTTGCATACTTTTCACACGCGTACTTTTTTTGTTACATTTTAAAATTAAATTTCAAGTGTGATGCACAGGGATAAAAATTCAAATTTTGATAGTGCTTACATATTATGTCGTCGTCTAAAACGTTCTCGCAAAGTTGCATGCTGTAAAAAATTGTACACCTCTAACTGTCGTGTTCGCCCGGTCTATCAGTAGCACTACCACGAAAAACTGTCGTTACGGTAACCGTTATCAAAATCATTATTATTATTATTTTTTATGATACCAGAGTAGCGCCTCTTATTGGTAGGTATTGTTATTGACCAAATTAATCAAACCACTGGATGTTCCAGAGTAATTTCAACTTTACCTACGTTCAATTCATATTTCTATTCAGTAAAATCTATCCACATAATAGTAAAATACACAAATAGACGTAAATGCAGAATGCTAATAATGTAGGTACTATGTGTTAGTTATTAGATGTGCCTTGTTTGTGTTAGTAGGGGATGATTTCAGTATACTATTAATAATGATATTAATGTTTGCAAGGTTTGCCAATAAAGCAGATATTTATGAACAACAAACATTGTTAGTGTGAATGTCTGTTGGTTGAATTGGTTTTGGCATTTCGGCTTCTATGAAAGTGCGGTATTTTCACTGCATTCAACGAAATGAATATCGTGTGATATCCTTAAAATCCGAGCACCGTGTGACGTTGGCATGCTCCGGCTCAGGACAGGGTGAATGCTGGGTTTTCGGCGCGCTCCAATTTAGCACGATTTACAAGAATCTCCATTCACGGGAATCACGTCGGATTTAGAGCATTCAATTGCGACGCAGCGCTCGCTGCCCGTCAGCAACGAAGCCAGCTTATTCAAATTCGATCACGGACACAGTCTTCCTTATATATATTAAAATATAATCGATTTGATTATATTTACATTAGATACGAATATTAAAATTGTACCGAACTCTCTTATTGGAATAGAATTGGAGACGCGAAAAAGGCGGACAGATTTTTGAAGGTAAATGTCGTCGTGACGTTAATTCTTCCATCACTCATTTTGCTCATAGAATATGCTCTGCTAGTTTTTCCGATGGCGAAATCCGAAAGGGAAACGCCATTGCACAAAAAGAAGAAGAAGAAGTTTTTCCGTATCATCAAGAATTTTTGTGACACCCTATGTTTTTTTTTTTGATAGATATTAGAACATCATACTCAGTTCTTGATTAATACCCAACGGGGTAGCACTTAGCCTTCATCACACCTGATGTTAAGTGATAATACGGCTGAAGGTGCAAGCGCACTCCTCCCGGAATCCTCAATCACTGAACTGGCTGTCTTATCTATAACTGCCGGAACACAATAATGCTGAAAACATAATTGTAATGGCGTCTGACTAAGGCGCTAATTACTCGGAAAAATATGGACTTTTTGATTTAAAACAATAGGACGGTTACAGTTGTTACAAATCTGGTAATAATATATATATTTCTTCATGCCTTTATCTAGATTCGTATAGTTTCAAAAACACGATTTTATGATTTTGCCTCGACACTTTTTCTTTTCGAAAAGACCTCTGAAAAATACGAAAAGTGAAGATTATTCTTAAATGGGGTTACTTACACTATTGGAAATTGGTTTAATTAGTGGATACCAATAATATTGAGGATCGTATAGAAGCATTTTTTTTAAATCGTTGTAGTTTTTTAATACGAAGTGATTTTGTGTTTTTTTTTGCCTAATCTGCAAAATCGGTCTCGCTCCAGCGCGCGTCGTTTTCTCATTGCTATCTCGCTTCAGCACATTTTTTCCGAGTATCGCCTTAAATGAGATGGTGGTGGCTAGCTAGCCAGGCGGACTAAGAACAAGTCCTACCACTAACCAAACTTTTGGTGTCTTATATTTTTTTTTCGAAAAAAAACTTAATACTTAACTGTATAGGTATTGCAATTTAGTTGTAGTTATGCATTCATCGAACTGGACGACGTTCCGTGGGCAGGCCCCCTACAAGGTGGACCGACGATCTGGTCAAGGTCGCGGGAAGCCGCTGGATGCGGGCAGCGCAGGACCGATCGTTGTGGAGATCCTTGGGGGAGGCCTATGCCCAGCAGTGGGCGTCGTACGGCTGAAATGATGATGATGATGATATGCATTCATCGAGCCCATCGTCTTTAAAATATTGTTATTTAGCATGCTCTTGTTGCAGTACCACACAGTACAAATGTGTAATAAATATGTAATGAATTTATCACCAAACTGACCTAACCTAACCCACAAAAATAATTTCAGTATTTTAGATGCTTACTTATTATTTTTTGTGGCTCATTTAATTATTTCTCATTTTCAATGCATTACTAACGGCATTAGCGTGGCATTGATGAATGAATAGAGGAGATTTAGGTCAATTTCGTTAAAACAATATCCGTAGTCGTAGAGCTATTACCAAGTCATATGGAGGAAGTGGCGAGTGCCGACCCACGCGTGAATACTGAGCGGAGTAAACGTCGATGCCGAATAATGTCCTGAATAAATCATGGCTGCGGAATAGATAGATTTTTGGTTACTCTTCTTGCGGTCAATGATATATGGCGAGATTTAAGGCTATTGCTTCAATTCAGGACGGCACGGGACAATATTAATTGATGTCCGATCGTTCGGTCAAAACCTGCTAAATGTCATAGGAAATCTATAAGTACTAATATTATAAAGAGGAAAGATTTGATTATTCGTTTGTACGAATTTGACGACCGATTTGGCGCAGGGGTAGGCTACCCACCTTCTGCGCCAGAGGTCTCGGGTTCGATTCCCGAACAAGACAAATATTTGTGTGCATGAACATGTCTATTAGTCTTGGTCTGGGTGTTTACTATTATATTAAGTATGTATTTACAAACAAAAAGTATTTAAGTATATATTTATCCGTTATCAAGTTTTCCATGATACAGTTTCTTAATGAAATTAACATGGGCTTAGATAATTGGTGTGATTGTAAGAAGTTATTTATTATTTATTATGTTTGTTTGTTTGTTTGCTTGCAGCGAATAGGCTCCGAAACTACTGGACTACCACCGATTTAAAAAATTCTTTGATCATTAGAAAGCTACATTCTTTCCGAGTGACATAGGTTATATTTTATCCCGATATTTCCACGGGAACGGGTACCACGCGGGTGCAACCGCGAGGATCCGTTAGTAGAAATTAAAATGAATTCGCGATAAATTCAGAAACCCTACATCGTAGTCCTTGTACAAAAAATAATACTTATAGTACTAAATTACTGGTTACAAACACAAAGAGGGGATATAATTGCTATTCCAGGCACAGGTGCATATATACTTACGATGTTTATTGATCCTATGTGCAAGTTATATACCAAATTGTATGGCATCAATCAAAAGATAATCATTACAATTAACTTGGTCTAGTGGGACACTCCATCGGTATCAGACCCAGAGGTCCCGGTTTCGATTCCCAGTGGGAGTACATATTGTATGAGGTTTGAGTGATAGTAGGACTTGTTCTAAGTCCCCTGGCTAGCTACCACCATCTTATCTAAGTCTGATGCCATAACAACGATGTTTTCAGCATTGTTGTGTTCCGGCAGTTATAGATAAGATTCAAGATTCAAATTTGTTTATTCAATTTAGATTGTTATTGACAATACTTGTGAAAGTCATAGAAGCTACGCCATCGGTTCGCAAACCCCACAGCGGGAGGCCTTGGAGAAGAACCGGCAAGAAACTCCAAGGGTTGTTTTTTTCTCCCTGTTTTATTTCATACAGAGTCGTCAAATTGAAAAATGACCTTAACATGGTATGACTAAGGTCAGTTTCCATCACAATTACACAATGGGTTATGATCTTATGGGTTATGGTCTTCACCTGTAATTGTGTTTGCATTTAGCCTTTTTTTATTTAATGTTTGTTTTTATGTAATATCTGATGTATAATATGTTGGTGATCTCAATAAATAAAAATAAAAATAAAATAAATAAAAATGATAAATACAGTTAAGTATAGGCGAACTAATGATCATAGCGGTAAAAAAATTTCAATTACCTAGGACCTCTACTTAAAGCTTTAATATTAGTTAAAAACAAAAGACAATTCTACTATATACTGCAAGTTGCGCCAAACATGTTTCAAATGTAATTCTTAATAAAATGAATAAAAACAAAAGAAAACACATTTTAAGGCAAGCAGATAAGAGCAGACCCATTCCCACTGGCAGCACCCGTTCACGAGCATGACGCATGAACCAGCCATCGCTTCGCTCAACCATATTTTAGGGAACGTAACGACCCGCCTCAGTGAAAGGTCTTGGTTTCGAGTCCCATCGGAGCTAGTTGTGAGACGGGTAGTTTTTCTAATACTTCATTTTCAATTAATATGTATTTGTACAGAATTAGAAGTTCAATATCATAGTTTAACACGATGAAACTTATTCAAGCTCGCTATCGCGGCGCGACAACGTAAAGCGACGTCGCATGAATATGCGATGGCGGTGGGCCGTGACCGGACGCCGGACGTCGGACGGCAGACATGCCTCCAAGTCTAGCCGGAACTGGCTGGCTGGCTTCTAAAGCTAAAATTCAACATTTCAAACTGTGACATGCAAATGACGTACGAGTATCTAGGTTATAATAATGTCTGCTTCACAAAGTTGTTCGATGCCAAAAGTATCCTCGAAGGAGCTTATGTCTGTAGTTAAACCTGTCTGTAACAGATTGTGGCGTTTTACTCTTTTGCTCTATTAACCTACCCAACCTACACTTCCTCTGCATAGTATGAAATATGAAAGGGAGAAAAAAATTGCCCTTGGCGAGTTTCTTGCCGGTTCTTCTCGTTATAATTACAAGGCCTTCCGCGGTAGGATTTGCGAACCGATGGCATAGCTTCATTGACAAGTGCTGTATCAGCCTTAAATTAAAAAGTTATTTGAATTATGACTTATTAGTAAACCTTAAAATCAGTTTCACTGGCATACACCAAATATCAACTATTATTGATTTCTTGACAGGATTTTGCAACTTGACAACATTACGTGGAAAATAATCTATATATATAAAATTCAAAGTCCTGACTGACTGACTGACTGACTGACTGAGATATCAACGCACAGCCCAAACCGCTGAACCTAGAGCCTTCAAATTTTGCACATAGATACGTTATACAGTGTAGGCATCCACTAAGAAAGGATTTCTGGAAATTCTACCCCTAAGGGGGTGAAATAGAGGATGAATGTTTGTATGAAAGTCCGTCAGTATTGAAGTAAGGATCTTCAAACATTGTATTTAGGCTGGCAATTGAAAATTATTATTTACCTGTGTCAGCGTTTTTGACAATTCCACCCCCGAAGGAGTGAAAAGGGGGATGAAATGTTGTATCTGGAAAGTCTTTCATTTAATTTATTATTTAGGCTTATGGTCGGAAAGTAAAACAAATAAGCAAAAACATGTTTCGTATTTTTTCGAAAATAAACCCCTTAGAGGTTAAATGGGATAAATAAACCTAAAAATCGATATGGATGTCGTTATTGAGGTTTTATGAGATGACGATTGCAAAAATGGCATTTATTTTGATGTTTAACACGCTGAACATGATTCAACCCTTAAAAGGTTGCAACAGGAGTGAAATTTTGAATGAAAAATCAGGGGTAAAATAGACATTTAGACTTGAAACTTTGTAGGCTTACTTCTTAAAACAAATAGGCAACCCATTTCGTAATTTTCCCAAAATCGAACCCAGGGGGTAAAATAGGGGATGAATATGTGTATAAAAGTCCGTCAGTTTTGAAGTTAGGATCTTCAAATTCTGTATTTCGGCTGGCAATTGAAAATTAATATTTTTTGTGTCAGCGTTTTTGACGATTCCACCTCCGTAGGGGTGAAGAGGGGGATGAAATGTTGTATCTGGAAAGTCCTTCATTAAATTTATTATTTAGGCTTATGGTCGGAAAGTAAAACAAATAAGCAAACACATATTTCGTATTTTTTCGAAAATCAACCCCTTAGAGGTAAAATGGGATAAATAAACCTAAAATTCGATATGGATGTCGTTATTGAGTTTTATGGGATGACGATTGCAAAAATGGCATTTATTTTGATGTTTAACACTCTGAACATGATTCAACCCCTAAAAGGTTGAAATAGGGGTGAAGTTTTGAATGAAAAATCAGGGGGTAAAATAGACATTTCAACTTGAAACTTTGTAGGCTTACTTCTTAAAACAAATAGGCAACCCATTTCGTAGTTTTCCGAAAATCAAACCCAGGGGGTAAATAGGGTATAGAAACCTTAATCATCTTAAGTACCCTAAAAGTTCTTGGTACCTAAGCTACCTACTCAGAACTAACTTTTTGATTGTGAAACAGATACTCATTATTTACTAGCTTCCGCCCGCGACTTCGTCCGCGTGGACATTCGAGAAAATACTTAGGGGACCAATTACCTGAATAAAAAGTATTCTTTGTTTTAATTTCATAAAAATCCGATCAGCCGTTTTTACGTGATTAGGCGGGTCCTCCCTCACCAAGCGAGCAGCCTTGCGCGAGGGAGAACGTTTGCCACGTGCGGCGGGCCTCGCACGAGGCTGCTCACTCGGTGAGGGAGGACCCGCCTAATCACGTAAAAACGGCTGATCAGATTTTTATGAAATTAAAACAAATAATACTTTTTAACCTGGTTATTGGTCCCCTAAGTATTTTCTCGAATGTCCACGCGGACGAAGTCGCGGGCGGAAGCTAGTCTATATATATAAAATTCAAAGTCCTGACTTACTGACTGACTGACTGACTGAGATATCAACGCACAGACCAAACCGCTGAACCTAGAGACTTCAAATTATGCACATAGATACGTTATACAGTGTACGCATCCACTAAGAAAGGATTTTTGGAAATTTCACACCTAAGGGGGTGAAATAGGGGATAAATGTTTGTATGAAAGTCCGTCAGTTTTGAAGTTAGGATCTTCAAATTTTGTATTTAGGCTGGCAATTGAAAATTAATATTTACCTGTGTCAGCGTTTTTGACAATTCCTCCTCCGAAGGGGTGAAAAGGGGAATGAAATATTGTATCTGGAAAGTCCTTCATTTAATTTATTATTTAGGCTTATGGTCGGAAAGTAAAACAAATAAGCAAACACATAATTCGTATTTTTTCGAAAATCAACCCCTTAAAGGTTAAATGAGATAAATAAACCTAAAAATCGATATGGATATCGTTATTGAGGTTTTATCGGATGACGATTGCAAAAATGGCATTTATTTTGATGTTTAACACGCTGAACATGATTCAACCCCTTAAAGGTTGAAATAGGGGTGAAATTTTGAATGAAAAATCAGGGGTAAAATAGACATTTCAACTTGAAACTTTGTAGAAGTAATTCTTAAAACAAATAGGCAACCCATTTCGTAATTTTCCCAAAATCAAACCCAAGGGGTAAGTAAGGTATAGAAACCTAAATCATCTTAAGTACCCTAAAAGTTCTTGGTACCTAACAAGTTCTTGGTACCTAACAAGTTCTTGGTACCTAACAAGTTCTTGGTACCTAAGCTACTCAGAACTAACTTTTTGATTGTGAAACAGACACTTATTATTTACTAGCTGCCGCCCGCGACTTCGTCCGCGTTGACATTCGAGAAAATACTTAGGGGACCAATAACCAGGATAAAAAGTATTCTATGTTTTAATTTCATAAAAATCCGATCAGCCGTTTTTACGTGATTAGGCGGGTCCTCTCTCACTAAGTGAGCGGCCTCGTGCGAGGCCCGCCGCACGTGGCAAACGTTCTGCCTCGCGCGAGGCTGCTCGCTTGGTGAGGACCCGCCTAATCACGTAAAAACGGCTGATCGGATTTTTATGAAATTAAAACATAGATTACTTTTTATCCTGGTTATTGGTCCCCTAAGTATTTTCTCGAATGTCAACGCGGACGAAGTCGCGGGCGAAAGCTAGGTTTATCACATGAGGTCAGCTAGCTGTACCTGAAGAAACAGTAAACAAAAGAAAAAAGTAAGCGTTAAAAACAAGTTAACTGCTTACACAAGTTCCCTCGTATCGTAAATAGAATAAAGACCCTTTCCTTAAACTTTTTATCAAAGGTGTTCCCGCAAAGAAGAGATAGCTTAAACTTTGAAGTAGCACGTGTAAGGTAAATAAGTGGGGAGCTCCTTTGTCAGCGAAATCAATCGTGTCTGAAAAAGGTCCGAGTCACAAAGGGCGGATATTCTATTTGGGGCACAAAACACCATTCTCATTGTGCACCGATCGCGCGACCATCGCATAAACAAGCCCGCCACTTGACGGCGTTATTAAGAGTGCTTGTACACGGTGCAAGCAGCTTGCGCATGTTGAGGCATTTGCGCGGGTTATATGCATCGTAAACTTACCGTAACAAAAACATGTGCGGGTCTAGTGACTCGAGCATATACCAAAGCGAGCCACCCACGCAACTAATCCACGTGCTCTGCGGTGCGCGCGGGTCATTCGCGCATTTTACTTGAGCAGGTTCAACTCATAAAGCTACCGCTCGAATAGCATACACATGTAGCTCTTGACCACGAGCACATAACTTGTGCGTACTGCTTGGGCAAGTAGCCCGTGTCATTACTTGCTCCAGTTATCTGCACCGTGTACAAATACAAACGAGTAACTTGAACATGTAGCTTGCGTATATTACTCACGCGTGTAACCCGCATCTTTAATTCTTTACTAGCTCCAACTACATGCATCGTGTACAAGCACACTTACGTTATACTCAGCTGGAAGGAAAGGTACCAACAATTCAACAACTCTATTATTAATTCCCAACGTTAAAGATGCTTGAAGTTAAACACGTGTGTATCTGTAGCTTCATAGCTTCTAGACAAAGTTTAAAAATCACATACCTACTTGACCATCTTTATTTTGTGTTGGCGACGCGACGAGCAACGCCAAGTTACTTTACTCTTTGAGCTACGCTTTGATCGGAATGTTACTATATCGGTATATGATATTTTTTTATTTTTTTTATTTCGCACAGTTACAAGATTGAAACTACAAAATGTTATACAAATAAAGTTAAATTTTCACCTCTCTAACAACTGAGCACAACATGCAAATGATATTCAAAAAATATAAGTGGCTAACTAGATTATTATCTAAGGCTAAACACAAAACAAAAATGCTAAATAATAAACAAAAATTCTATAAACTAAAAAAACTAAATTCTATAGATAGATATCCCTTGTTTGCTGACTAAGAACCTAGTAATATTGTTTCCACTTTATAAGAGTGTAATTTCTGAAAGCTTTGTTGAAAAAAACAACCAAATCTTGAAAAAGATGCTTAGTAAAAAGAGTAAGCAGTTTCTGGGGTTTTAGACTTGGTTAATAGGTCCAGGGTGCTTACCATGAACTCTTATTGCGGTTTTGTTTAGGACCTAAACTGATCTGCTTCGCTTATTCGTACCACGACAGCTTAATATCAATGACAGCGATTCAGTGATCATTCAATGACATTTCACAGCCGCTAAGCTGTCAAGAACTCTTATTTGACTTATAACTCGGCCAAGCTAACATGACACCTGCAGGTTATACCCGTCCCTCTCATTCTCCGGGCATGACAGAATCGAGTGAAAGAGACGGGTAGAAGAAATAAAGACACAAATCGTTCGGTCATTCACATTTAGCAATTCATTTGCGATCCAGTTTTTAGAAGGTCATGGTACGAAAGAAAGCAATTCATTATAAGGAAACTTTTCTGCATCGCGCTAGTTTTGAATCGCTGTCTTAAAGTTGATGGTAGGCACCCAGGTCTATAAATCTTGACACCTCTGTAAGTACCTACCTACATTTTTATCTGTACTTTGGTAACAATTTTAGGGGGATATTTCCACTTGGGTCACTGTTTAATATTTGCGACTATTAAATTGAAATCGCAAAATGTTGCAAATATCACAAAACATATTTCCATCTACGAAACAATTCGGCGGTATTATGATGTTGTCTCTATTATATTCCACTCCAATTAATTCTTTTTAAGTCCCGGCTACGGAAGGAAGCCGTGGACTTAAAATATAATTAAGTTTCCTGCTTGTTTGCCTCTTTTTTACTTGTTTTAGGCCCCTGTGCAACTGTCCATTTTATTACTTTTTTTTAATATTGTCAATGCTTCCAAAAATTAACTTTTTAGTTATTTCTTTGTTTAGTAGTCACCTAACACATGCACTTACAAGAATGGTGTAGTGGTTAAATACAGAAGCTTAATCTAAGTGCAGTTTTTATTTAAAAACGATCAACCATTATCTACAAAATTAGTTTGAAATTAAAAAATCGGGATGAATAACTTTATTGAGGGTTACTATCACAGTTCATTAAATAAATACCTAAAATTATATTAATAACTAGTTATAAATTAAACAAACTTAATAACTGAAGCAAATTCTTAACCAGATTAAAGGTGCGTAGTCTATTTGCAAGAACTGTGCCCGTAGTGTAAGTTTTGTATGTCAAAAAACGCAAACTATTTCGATTCCGTATTTATGTCAATTTGTATGAAAACTGTGCTCAAACGCTAAGTGGCCAGTACCCCTAGTGTAAGTTTTTATGTCAAGCAAACGCAAACTATTTCGAGTACGTATTTATGTCAATTTGTATGAAAATTATATAAGCGCGCTACTCGCCGCTAGAGGCGCTAATACAGTTTTCATACAAATTGACATTAATACGCATTCGAAATAGTTTGCGTTTTTTGACATAAAAACTTACACTACGGGCACAGTACCCCTAGTGTAAGTTTTTATGTCAAAAAACGCAAACTATCGTGAGTCCGTATTTATGTCAATTTGTATGAAAACTGTATCAGCGCCTCTAGCGGCGAGTAGCGCGCTTATGCAGTTTTCATACAAATTGACATAAATACGTACTCGCGATAGTTTGCGTTTGCTTGACATAAAAACTTACACTAGGGGTACTGTATTAGCGCCTCTAGCGGCGAGTAGCGCGCTTATATAGTTTTCATACAAATTGACATAAATACGGAATCGAAATAGTTTGCGTTTGCTTGACATAAAAACTTACACTAGGGGTACTGTTTCACGTAATCCATTTAATATCTCGCTCACTGTCAACACAGTTGCTTCTACATTATATTTAATTATCTAGAAATAGAATATATAAAGCTATAATATTAAGGCTGCGATTCCCCAAAATAGGGTATTTTAAATTATAGATTACTCGCAAATCACAAGTACTTAAAATTTGGAAAAAATATATGTTATTTTACAGTTCTTTATCTAGTGCTTTCGGCCGTTTTTTTTTATTGATTGGTGATATTTAACTGTGTCAAATAAAATCCCAAACATCCGTCTAATCGTAATCCAAACATCCTATTAATTGCAGTATACTTGGTTTTAGTTAATGAAAAGTATACGAAAATAATTGTCTTTGAATAGCTGAGTCATTCCGGCTGTCATAAGTTTAATTTTTTTATTATTTAATTTTTAATTGAATTTTAAGTGATTTTCGATTCGCGGGGCGCTCGCGAGTTCACAGTTCACTGCCGGCTGCCGCTGCGTAGTGTATCGCGCGCGGCCGAGCAAGTGTTAGCGTGCCTATTTCGGTCGGGAATCATCGCCTTAAGCCCCTCATCGATATACCGACGCCCCGGGCGTCCGCCCTGGAGCGGCCGGGACTATACAATGTAATCAGGAAGGGTTATATGGTTCTGATTATTTATTCATTTATAATCTAGACATAATGGCTGTTTCATCATAATTGATTGTTTTAAACATTTGTAAAAGGCAACCTTTCGAATGCAAGGGTTTCCTCACATTGATGAAGCAACGCTAGCCTACAGCGTTAGGGTGTTTGTGCACTACACTGAATTTAGTAATTAATTATTATAAATAATAGAATTTATTTATTTCGTGTAGTTTAGGGTCGAAACATTGAAACTACACGAAATAAATTAATTCTTACTATTATAAATGGTTAAATTATTAAAATACGAGCATCCGTTTTCTTCCGGATCGGTAAAATTCAGTGTAGTGCAAAAACGCCCTTAAAGAGTGATAGTAATATTCTACAATTCGGTAGCTTAGATGGTCAGAGCATTGGGCTGGATTCTCAGGGGCGCGGGTTCGAATCCCGCCTGTAAACTACTTACAGGGCTAGTGTTTTTTGTACTATCACTATTTTTCCTATACTTGCAGAATTGCACTGTGAATGCATAAAAATAATTCAAAATCTAGTCTTTAGTTGTTAAGTATTAACTACAAATACAGATAAATCAAAATAATGCACAGATAGACCTTGTCGACTAATTTAACTTTGAATCAATGTATTATCTCTTATTAGCATAATGGTAATAAGAGATAACACAAGAGTGCTCATACAAGTTGCATTAAAACGACTATTGGCTACTGGCAGGTAGCTGATGTAGTAAGGAGTAACTTAGGCTACTTTTTATCCCGGAAAAATATCACATTCCCGCGGGATAACGTCGTGTAGTCCACGCGGGCGAAGCCGCGGGCGGAAAGCTAGTAGTATTATATGATCAGACACCTTTACCTAAAAACTAAAAGAGTATTTGCTGGATAACAGTTTTTTTAGTCTAAAAGAGTTTTTTGAAAAATGGTAAGAGTTATTTATAGATGTCCTGCCAGTTATTTTTAATTAATATGTTTCTTTTTTTTATTTTTGTTATTCTCTTCTTAACTTATCAGACCTACAATAGTTGCTGTGCCCTTGCAGGGTCGTGTTTGTTTCTTTTATTTTTAATAAGATCTACTGTACAAACATGGTATGCAATAAAGAACTTGAGAACTTGATCTGAGATCTGGAGCAATTAAGTGGAGCGATGTTGCTACATATTTCGTCCACGCGCTCACGTCTCTCCATACCCGAGCTTACGGCTCTACGCACAGTGGTTTGAAAATGAAAATGAACATCACATTTTTTATAACATTTTTTTTAGTATTTTTTTTTCTCATTTTTTTATCTTTCTTTTCTCATTTGTTTATCATTTTTATTTCGATATGGAACCACTGTACGGCGAGCCGTAAGCTCGGGTACGGAGAGACGTGAGCGCGTGGACGACTAGCAGGCGAGGCGATTACGTTATGATTCCGATTAGTGTGCTTTGCAGTAGGGGGTTTCATACAAAAAATACTGAACCGCTCGAGTTGATGCGTTTACGATCCGTTTACGAGTTGATATGTCTGCTGTGACCTTTATTCTGAAGAAATGCTTGACGCTTGCATCACGTGGTATCTAATTGCGCAATTCCTATCAATCCCCGCCAAATATGACGTCACAAATGTAGCAACCTGTTGCTAAGACACGGCCACACAATACCACGAAATATGGAGCAACATCGCTCCACTTAATTGGTCCAGATCTCAGATCAAGTTCGTCGCGGCGTCGTCGCCTAGCCGTAGCCGAGCCGAGACGACGTACCGACGCTGATCCGGTTTGGTTACGTGCTTGCGTTAGGTTGACGCCTGGTTGACGGCGAGTCGAAAGGCGATACGGTGTCGATCCCTTTCCGAGTTGGTGTATCTGCTGTGACCTTAGGCCCCAAGATTTTTAAAAGGGAAGCCAATGGGAATCGGCATGTATGGTCCCTTCGCCACTGCTAACTAGTTGTTCGTATAATTGTTAGCGGTCGACCGATTTGGTCCGCGTTAGATCAAATGTCCGAACTTGCCGAATGCTCCGATTGTACTTTGTAACGGCTGCCTGTTTCGCTTACCTTTTTCATTGTTTCAATCCAAAACAAACACATTTTAAACTTTATTACCTTTTAACCTTAAATCAAAACAATAAGTATTCTTGTTGCAATAGTTTAATATTAGGTCTTTACATATGAAATTGCCGTTTTTTTCTTTTGTACATATAACTTAACAACTTTTATAATATTAGAAATATATAATTTCTTTAATATTGCGTTACATTAAGACCGTATCGAGCAACTTTTGATAATTTAATAACCACGATATTTGATTATTTACATAGAAAAAACTTATTCCGAAAGTTACGACTATTTTTGTTTCCAGAATTTCGTACTTTATTAGTTGTAACTAAGTGAAAAAAAAAATTTTTTCTCTTAACGAATGTGTCATTTAGTAGTTAAAATGTCCATAAATACTTGTGTAAAATTTTGTAAATTTACATAATATTAGTCGTTAAATAATAACAAAAACGTTAGTATGAAAAAAAAATTATTACAGAAATCTCCATACAAAACGGCAATTTCATAGGTAAAGACCTATTATGACTAGTGTCACTTAAAAAGTAAATTAAAAATTCTAATTTAATATCAAGAGTGCGTATCATATATAACAGACTCTGCGCGCGACTGGGGCGTTTTTGGCGCTAGTTACAGTACATTTTTCTGTTTTGGGCATAAGAAAAAGGTTAGTATTCGATTTTGACCGCGCGCAGACTTATCTGGCGCGCACTCTACCCGCAGCCGATTATTTGTTTGCGAAGTTCCTAATAAAGCTACCTTTACAGAATATACTTACAACCTGAAATCGCGTCGAATAAAGCTGTGAAACATAATGTAATTATCTGTTTTTCATGTTATCTTTATTAATTACTAGCGGCCGCCCGCGGTTTCACCCGCGTGGTTCCCGTTCCCGTGGGAATATCGGGATAAAAAGTAAATATAAACCTTGCTCTTGAATCACTCTATCTATTAAAAAAACGCATCAAAATCCGTTGCGTAGTTTCAAAGATTTAAGCATACAAAGGGACATAGGGACAGAGAAAGCGACTTTGTTTTATACTATGTAGTGATCTTGCTACCGTTGGGGAACTGCATTTTTGTATTTTTAAATGTTATATTTTTTAGTGTTATACATTGTAGAAATTTAATGTTTAGAAATATAATTTTGTAAGTATTTAAAATGTAATAAAGGGAATATAAATACATAATTTTTTATTAATCCCCATCTTTTATTTCTATCTGACCTTGCTCTCGGGCTTTGCTGGCCGAAGCGCGTCAACTTCTCACGTTGCTGTAAGCCAACAATTATATTTCACTAGCTTTCCGCCCGTGGCTTCGCCCGCGTGGACTTCACGAAGTTATCCCGCGGGAATATGATATTTTCCGGGATAAAAAGTAGCCTATGTTCCTCTCCAGGCTACAGAGTATCTGTGTCCCAAATTTCAGCCAAATCCGTTCAGCCGTTTTGGCGTGATTGAGTAACAGACATCCAAACATCTAAACATCCAAACATCTAAACTTTCACATTTATAATATTAGTAGGATATATAATATGTATATATAAGTAAGATTAATGTGAAGATGTTACTACCCTCGACACTCAAAATTATTGTGATCGGAATGTTTCTGCTAGCCGCTCCTGTTGCTTATTTTTCGTATTACAGTTCTTTAGACTATGCACCCGAGGAATAGGTGTGCCATAGTTTGCCCATTATACAAACATCGCGCTACAAACACACAGACGTAAACAAACAAGCGGGTGGTGGTGTACACAGTGGGGTCTAAAAGGAGCAAAGCTTACCTAGGGGGCCTTAACAAAATGCCAGCGCTTTTCTAATTAGTTTGCCCTAAATTACGCGAATTAACGCCAAGTTCATGCGCCTCTGTGGTCTAGTAGTACACACCAACAGTATCAGACCCAGAGGTCCCGGGTTCGATTCCCAGTGGGGGTTCGTATTGTTCTTAGTCTGTCTGGCTAACTACCACCGCCTTATCTAAGTCTGACGCTATAACAATGATGTTTTCAGCATTATTGTGTTCCGGCAGAGATAAGATAGCCACTTTTTCTAATTAATCTTGAACTTACTGATCTGATTGAAGTCGGTGTCAAGCCGAAAGTAACAAGAAATAGTGAATCAATAATACACAATATCTCATGCGCGAAGTGATACCTATCAAATACATATTACGATATGGCTTGACACCGACTTCAATCAGATCAGTAAGTTCAAGATTAATTAGAAAAAGTCCCGCACTTTCGTACTTTGAATTGAATGATTCAATTTATTTTTCACTTTTACGTGTTTTTTGGAAAATGAGTTTTTTGTTTGTAGTTTTGTTTGCAGTTTTGTTTTGAAGGCGGTTTAATTTTTATACTGTAGACTTGTCTCGAGCTTAACCGCTCCGTTATTCAGCCTCGCTTCCAGTTCCATATTCAATTATTCACGTTCACAGCCTCAGGCCGCTCTGTTCGGGACGAGCGCTATTGAAGAATACTTTCGGAGTAGTTCCAAGTTTGTCAGCTTAAAGAAAGTCCTGGTGTAGTGTAGTGTTGTAGTTGCTTGTCCTGGTTGGTAGGAAAAGAAAATGGACGATTTAATTTTGTAAATTTATTTCAATAAAATGTTTTTTAGTGTGTGTAGCCATTTCGGGGGGTTTTGCCATAATCGCCACGCTTGGCAGGCGGGTTGGCGATCGCAGTATGGCCTGCTGGTAAATGGAGACGCTGCTGCCCATCTCCTTTGGCAGTTTTCCCTCTGTCGGCTCTTACGACACCCACGGCAAGAGAGGGGGTAGTGCTATTCTTTTTATGTGCCGGCACTACACGGCACGATGATGAAAATGTTTTTGACTGAATTTGACTTTAAATTTGACTGTACAACAGTCTTTGAAATGTCTACGGACTTTACGCGAATATAATGACACTAGGCAGTATAAAAATTGGCTATGTTTCAAGAGTTTCACGCTCAAATTGGAAAAAAGAATTTTCCTTTATATTTTAATATTAATTATGTTTATCTTACCTACTTTTTTGGAACATGTAGTATAGCATGAAACTATGTAAAATATGCGGGTAATTTTTCTTTAACAAGCTTATTTTAAAGTTACAGTTATATACAACCCGACCGGCAGGCTTATCACATAACTTGCAAAAGCCAAGAGATCTCGCAATTATTGCTCTAAAATAAAAAATTCGTATTATGTAGCAGCAAAAATAAAGCGCTCCGGACTCGTGGACCCACTAGTAAGTGGCGGCGCGGCGGCGGCGGCAACGGCGGCGGATGGCAGCGACGGCGGCGGCACTCGCCGGCGGCTCTCGCGCGCGCCGCCCGCCCCACGCGTCACGCCGCCCGCCCGCCGCCGCGCGTCTCCACTTCGTATCTTACGAACAGTTCGCAACTTCGGCAAATTTCAACTATTCAGTATCGGGGCTCATAGCTAGCACGAAAGTGTTGAAACTTCAGTGACGTCGTGATCTCAACTAATTGCAAATTGCTTATTAATTTAGACAGTGTAGTGTGATTTGAGAAAAGTTACAAGTTTTAAACACCATAAATAATAAAGTGTGTTAAGTGACCAAGTAACTAGATTAAATAGTAAATTCAAAAGTCGAAATGAGTTCCTTGATAATATTTTAAGTTTGTAATTAACGCAATATAAATCTCTTGTTGCCAAAATGATAACATTAGTAATAAAATTGTATAATAGTTTTAAAAATTCTTTACGACCAAAACGTAGTTATGAAAAACTAAATTCTACTGAAGCGTAGTTTGATGGCAGCACAAAGTCGGTGTCGATTAAACGAAATGAATCGAGTGAACAATATTTAATTGTAGTTGTAAGCGGCGAGGCAGCATGACTCGCGACGTGCTAAACTTGTTAGCCGCAGGAGCAATATTATTGGTATCACTATCGCACGACACCTTTGCTCAACTCAATGATTCCATTTTCCTACAAGACTATTTCCATACATTAGCCATCAACGACTTCTTCCTCCTAGAAAAGAATGTCTCCAGAAAATACACTCGTCACAAACGAGCGGCGCACTCTCTCATATCCCCGTTCGACATGACGAGACTGTTCAAAAAGAAAAAGTTGAGACCCAAACTAGAGTCCCATCCGAGCGCCGCGCCACTACAGGCCTACGGGCAACTGGTCAACTACGCGACGTTCGGGACGCAAGAACCGACGGAATCTGTATTTTCAAAGCTACCAGAAACGACCACAAAAGAGTTTACAACGTATAATCCCGCAAACGTAACAGTCAACAATGCCACTTCCAAATCCCCGCACTTGGCACTTAGCAATATTAGTGACGCGTTATCAGGAAAGGAGCGCAAAGCAGCAAATAACATAGAGAGAACTACAAAGTTTCCTCAAATAACAGCCGGTAACGGAACTGTTACGAGGGCAAGCAAGGATCGCAATATGAAGACTGGTAAAAGCTCAGGCGGGAAGGGGAGCCGCAAGTCTCGACTGGCGAAAAAGAAACCGCCCCTGGAAGGCGCGTGGCCGGTGAAGCACGCCGCCGTCGTCGAGGGCGACATCGTGCTCGGAGGACTCATGATGGTATGTGACGCTCATTGTTATAGAAGCTTATATTTGGTTTCACTTGTTCCGATGTTTGCTTGTCTGTAATAGCGGAAATACAAGGTTCACTTTTGCCTTTCAATTTGGATGAAGCAACCAAATTGAACAAATTAACCGGAAAGTGAATCATTCAATGTCAAAGTGCGTCTGTATTTCTGCGCCATTCAACCAAAGTGAATCAATTTGGTTGAACCGTGTAATTTGGCATAATCAAATCTTGCAAGTTAAATTTGATCCACTTCCCAGTGTCCGAATGTGCTGAAATTGTACATACAGGTTTAGTTTGGATGACAATATAAAAATAAAGTACAGGCAATAAAAAAGCTTGTCATAAAAACGAAATTTTTACAAAAAAACTTATTTCAATATTAATCTACAGATACTTTTGGTACGTTTGAGCGTTTAGATCGTTTTGACGCGGACTGTACATACCTAATATAAATAAATGTTTTTTGCAAGTAATTGTAAGCAATTTTCACAAGAACATAATAACGGATAAAAGCAGCCAACATTAGAAAGAAGCTTTCAAAGAAAAACGATAAATAGTGAGATCAAAAGAATCTCGCGAGAGAAATTGGCAAGAGAAAATATAATGATGTCGGAGTTTATTGTCAATCGACGTGAACACAATTCAAGTTATAAAAAACTAGCTGTGCTCCTCAGTTTCACTTGCGTTAATTTGACGAAAGGAAAACCTTGGTACTAAATAAGTTTTTTGTAAAAATTTCAATTTTTTGACAAGCTATTTTGCTGACCTTACTTTAATATTGTATTGTCATCCATACCAAACCTGTATGCAAAATTTCAAATTAGCAAGTGGGTCAAATTTAGGTTGCAAGATTTGACCCGAACGGACATACATGCATACATACATACATGTCAAGCTGTAAGTACATGTACTACATAATAAATGTCGCGTTGAGTCCCGTTACTCTTATTTATAATAAAATTAATAAATAGCCAGGATACGAACTCGTAGATAAAAATTAGAATAGAATAATAATAAGTATGTTATTTAAATTTTTACTTTTTTGCATTCACAATGCAATTTTTATGATTGAAAAATGGAAAATGAAGTATTCAGAAAAAATCGACCCGTCTCACAATTGCATTGTGAATGCAAAAAAGTAGAAATTTAAATAACTTGCCATACTTAGTAGTATTTGTTTCGCGTGTGGGGTAGTAATATCTTCACATTGATGAAATTAACGCTGGCTATACAGCGTGTAAGAAGTATTTAATAAATTCGACGCTTCTCGTAATGACTCCGTAGCTCACTGGTTAGAGCAGTCGCCCGGATAGCGAAAGGTCGTGGGTTCGAGTCCCATCGGAGCTGGTTGTGAGACGGGTCGATTTTTTTTGAATACTTCATTTTCCATTTTTCAATAATAAGTATGTTTTCTTTACCACTAGGGTTACATCCTACATCCTACTTCCTACTAGTAATATTATAAATGTGAAAGTTGAGATGTTTGGATGTTTGTATGTTTGTTACTTAATCAAGCCAAAACGGCTTAACGGATTTGGCTGAAATTTGAGACACAGATACTTTGTAGCCTGGAGAGGAACATAACTTTTTATCCCGAAAAATCACATTCCCGCGGGATAGCGTCGTGTAGTCCACTCGTGCGAAATCGCGGGCGGAAAGCTAGTTTTACATAAATTGATTGAAACCACCTGGGTAAGCAATTAAATGCCTGTAACAGGTGACTAGGCTCTGTCGCACACCTTACTAATATCTTTAACTTGATAAGATTACCGATTTACTCGGAATTTCGCTTCTAACAAACATTGTCTTTGGCAACAATAATAATAAAACCCTTAACAACGAGGAACTTGACCCGATATCTTAATGGCAACACACGATCCACTCAAGGTGACGTAACGGCCAATTAAACACTCGCCGAGATACACAGCCCTTCAGCGTCGTGTGTGCTTGCCTTTACTTACACTGTTACACTAGTGTGTACACTTTGATCTTACCCAAAAGACCGAAAAGCGATACACTAGTGGATATACTACACACTCCACAAGCACTTGTCTGATACACAGCTAAAAGGCTTTGCTAAAACATACTTCGCGTTTGAAATCTAGCTAGTTTATCATTTTTGATAAGCGCTTAATATTATGTAGGGTAAGTCCATAGTTGGCCATAATTATTTCTAGGTTCTGCCATAAATAAAATATATACATTTCTATGTTCTTTTTTTTCTTATTATAACACTTTAATCATTCAACTTCAGAATAATTAACAAATTTTAAAGATTTTTCAATGGGATCTCATCACTCTCCTAGTGCCCGGGTGAGACGACCATAGGGTTTATGGTTTTGTTGATCATTTTTGCTTAGTTTTCGTCTCAAGCCAGTAATCCGTATTTTTTATTTTATTAAGATTTTTTTATATTTTCTGTTGGTTATTTGGTGTACCGTCAAGGCGAACTGCAGATTCTTGAATAAAACATAGTCTGGTACTTCTGCTCGATAAAGGGATAAACTTCCGTAGCTTTGAACCCTGATATTGCATTTTCTGATAAGGCAGCCATTATGGCATCGCACACTGAATGCACATGGCCATCTCTCCTAATATTTTGGAGGAGATGGCCACACATAATATAAAAATTTTGCCAATACTAGGTGCGCAGTTTTGAAGTTTTAACAAAGATCTACTCATAAACCAAAATAACAAAAGTAAAAAACATCTGTTTAAATTACGAAATAATTTGTTCATATTATGTTGAAACTTGCATATACAATATTATTTTTTCATTAGCCTGAAACAATTATAGGGGCGTTAGTCACTTTTGCATATATTTTCACCAATTTTTTTATCGTGCACCTGTACACCTACACAAGACAATACCAAGCTAACTAAGAAGTAAGAGGTGCCGTCTAGTGAATTGTTTGAGAAATAATTCGATTGGCCTTGTCTACCGTACGGCCATCTACCCCGGGATAACCCTATCTTAAAATAAAATAAATGAAATATAGTATTGTAATGTGAATCAATTAATTATTTGGTGTATATACGAGTATTGTCCTTAAAAATTATTTATTTATTTCTTCAAATATTGTTTTTATTTTTTAAAACATTTAAAACATAGACAGTGATGTTTTGATTAAAACCGCTTTGATTTTGGGAACCAAACCTTTTTGTAAAATAAAAAATAACTAATTTTAGATGTCATTTTGTAATTTCATAATATGAAACTGAATCGCAATTATATAAACTATTAAAAACTAAAAAAAGTATTTTAAATAATTAAAATAAAAGAAAATTATTGAAGGGGGTTTTCTTATTTGCAAGAGATTTTTTTTCCAAATTTTTTTATTTATTTTTTCCGTTAAGTATACCTATTCGAATCAAATTGAATTATTTGAATAACGTTTTTACAAAATTGAAAAATCCATGCATCTAAGGGTTAATTAATAACTTTGAATTCTGAAAATTATTTAAATTTTTACTTTTTTGCATTCACAATACAATTTTATGATTGAAAAATGGAAAATTAAGTTTTTAGAAAAAATCGACCCGTCTCACAACCAGCTCCGATGGGACTCGGACCCACGACCTTTCGCTATCCGGGCGACTGCTCTAACCACTGACGACTCCGACAACGACTCCGTAGCTCAGTGGTTAGAGCAGTCGCCCGTGCTAAGGGCGGCCGACCCGACTTACTTTTCATACAAACGCTCTTACGTGATTATGGCGTTGTAACAGATCTTTCTTTGAATCTTCTGAACTAATAGGTATCTTATGCACTATATCTAGGTTTCTATCGAAATAAAAAATCAAAATTTGAAGAAACAAATATTCAGTATTAAGCCTCCAAAAATCTGATTTTATGCACAAATTTTACCTGAACTTTGGGCGTTCATCATCATCATCATCATCATCATTTCAGCCGTACGACGCCCACTGCTGGGCATAGGCCTCCCCCAAGGATCTCCACAACGATCGGTCCTGCGCTGCCCGCATCCAGCGACTTCCCGCGACCTTGACCAGATCGTCGGTCCACCTTGTAGGGGGCCTGCCCACGGAACGTCGTCCGGTTCGCGGTCGCCACTCGAGAACCTTTCCACCTCAACGGCCATCGGTTCTCCGCGCTATGTGTCCCGCCCACTGCCACTTCATCACTACTCATAAATTTTAAAAGCAAAGAAAATATTATGATAGAAACCTTACAAATGTAATGGAGATTCTAAATGACAAACATTTATATCACAAACTTGTAATTCTTACTGAAAAAAAAAACGTAGCGAGAACGCGCTTTATTTAAATAAATAACTATAATAATCATTATTTATTATAAATCATTTAATTTATTTAATACTAGCGGAACCTCGTGGTTTTACCCGCGTGGTACCCGTTCCCGTGGGAGTATTGGGGTAAAAATATAGCCTTTGTCACTCGGGAAGAATGTAGCTTTCTAATGGTCAAAGAATTTTCTAAATCGGTCTAGTAGTTTCGGAGCCTATTCTATGCAAACAAACAATCAAATCTTTCCTCTTTAAAATATTAGTATAGAAGTATAGATTTTGCATTCCCTAACTGGGTGAATGTGTTCTGGACTTAGAATGTAGGTAATTAAAATCTTTAAAAAGTACCACATTCTAGCAAAATTAAAATATTATATTCAATTCTAAACTCTTAGTGTAGGTACGACCAGAGTGCCCGCTCTGGTTGAGCGTCGGGCGGAGAGGGACGGGCAGCGTTCATGTTAAACAAATGCTAACGCATAGTGGTATCCTGAGTAGCGGCCGGAGCGTCGGCAACCAAATGATGAACGATACCCGCCCCGCCCCGCTCGACGCTCAACCAGAGCGGGCACTCTGGCCGTACACTTATAACTTACTAGCTGACCCAGCGTGACTTCGTTCCCGTGGCCCTACCCCCTACTCAACCCTACCCTACCCTACCCCTACCCTACCCCTACCCTACCCCTACCCTACCCCTACCCTACCCCTACCCTACCCCTACCCTACCCCTACCCTACCCCTACCCTACCCCTACCCTACCCCTACCCTACCCCTACCCTACCCTACCCTACCCTACCCTACCCTACCCTACCCCTACCCTACCCTACCCCTACTATACCCCTACTCTACCCCTACCCCTACCCTACCCCTACCCTACCCTACCCCTACTATACCCCTACTCTACCCCTACCCCTACCCTACCCCTACCCCTACCCTACTCCTACCCCTACCCCTACCCCTACCCCTACCCTACCCTACCCCTACTCTACCCTACCCTACCCCTACCCTACCCTACCCCTACTCTACCCCTACCCTACTTCTAATCTACCCCTACTTACCCCTCCTTCCCCTATTTTCTCACCGCTAAAACCTTCCTTGGACTTCCACGAACATTTCAAGACCAAAATTAGCCAAATCGGTCCAGCCGTTCACGCGTGATGCCGTGACCAAGGGAAATAGGGATTCATTTTTATATATATAGATATAACTTGTACGTTGGATTACAGGTGCACAGCCGGTCGGAGGTTGCGACTTGCGGGCCGGTGATGGCGCAGGGCGGCGTGCAGGCGCTCGAGGCGATGCTGTTCGCGCTGGACGCCGCCGCCGCGCGCCGCCTGCCGCCGCCCGGCGTCGCACTCGGCGCGCACGTGCTCGACGACTGCGACAACGACACCTACGGCCTCGAGATGGCGCTCGACTTCATCAAAGGTACGCCGCCGCGCGCCGCCTGCCGCCGCCCGGCGTCGCACTCGGCGCGCACGTGCTCGACGACTGAGACAACGACACCTACGGCCTCGAGATGGCGCTCGACTTCATCAAAGGTACGCCGCCGCGCGCCGCCTGCCGCCGCCCGGCGTCGCACTCGGCGCGCACGTGCTCGAAGACTGCGACAACGACACCTACGGCCTCGAGATGGCGCTCGACTTCATCAAAGGTACGCCGCCGCGCGCCACCTGCCGCCGCCCGGCGTCGCACTCGGCGCGCACGTGCTCGACGACTGCGACAACGACACCTACGGCCTCGAGATGGCGCTCGACTTCATCAGAGGTACGCCGCCACGCGCCACCTGCCGCCGCCCGGCGTCGCACTCGGCGCGCACGTGCTCGACGACTGCGACAACTACACCTAAGGCCTCGAGATGGCGCTCGACTTCATCAAAGGTTTACACATTTTTCAAGCAAATCTACCAGTATGGTTCCAGTTGGTCCAGAACATATTTTACGTTGGGAAAAACAGATGTCATCGTCATCATCATCAGCCATAAACCCACTGCTTGGCATAGGCCTTCCCCAAGGATCTCCACAGCGATCGGTTCTGCGCTGCCCACATCCAGCGGCTTCCCGCGACCTTGACCAGTCCGTCCGGCCACCTTGTAGGGGGCTTTCCCACGGAACGTCCTCCGGTACGCGGTCGCCATTCGAGAACCTTTCCGCCCCAAGGGCCGAAAAACAGATGTATTCTATCATAATTCTACCACATCTGGACAAAAAAATTCAGTATACCCAATTTTGTGTTGAGAAACTTGCGTCTTATTTGCATCCGACACGTTAAATTAAACTCGGCGTCGTGTGAGGTATTTGGTTACATGCCCCCTCTCACGTTTGACTCGCCTCACAAACCCCTATACGCTACCCTAGAAAACGTAAACTGAGATAAGACAAATTGTAAACATAATGTGAAGTAAGTTTCTCTAACCCGATATAGTGTATACAGTGTGTGTTTCAATAGCACTTAGTATTCTCACGTTTGCACTTTATATATTTATGCCCGAATTTTTATAAATTTATGTACGCTACTTATCTTTGGGAGCGTCTCAAACATCGCCCTGTCACTTTAAATGTCAAACGTAAGAAAGAGATGCCATGATGTTTGAGACGCTCCCAAAGATGATTTGCGTTCGAGTATTCGGGCGTTAGTCTTCTGCTTTTGATTTAAGTTTTACATGTAATCCCAAATGGATAATATGTTAAAAATAGTGATTTTCAGATTTAGCGTTCTAAATGATACTTACCAGAAAAAAAACTAGGCCACAACCGCTCTCAGAATCCGCGACTTGGCTGCCCGAATCCATACTCTTCCATCCGAGCTACCGGAGCATTAGCAGTTTTTCACTGCAAACTAACGGTATTGTGAGGCGTCTGGAAGCAGTAATTATTAAGGTAGATGTTCTTGTAGGTTCCGACATTCTATGCGCTAGAATTCATTAACCCAATGAACTTTGTTGTTGCAGGTTCGATCAGCAACATCGATGACGCGGAATACGCGTGCAACGCAACAGCCGTCCGCAAGGTCATCTCCGGGGTGGTGGGCGCCGCGTCTAGCGTCACCTCCGTGCAGGTCGCCAACTTACTTCGTCTCTTCAAGATCCCCCAGGTCTGTTCCTTGGATTTGAACGAATTCTAGGAGGCACTACGCCGTATTTCTTACATTCCTCTATATTCATTCATCATGCTCAGACATGTTTCTCCCCATTTTTAGCGTAAAGCCTCTCCAGCAACACTAGCATGATAGTACATTTATACAATTTTTGTTTACGTTCGATACTGAAGTTAGTGATTGAAGATTGAATATCATCCTATTATTGAACGTTATCACTATTTAAGGAATTCTAAAGCAATGTCTTATAAATGGTTACTTAATGAAAAGCGTAATGTTTTCCGCCATAAGCATGAAACACATCGTGTTGAAAGGCATAATTTAAATTGGTATAACTATCAAAAGGTAAAATTTTAGGGGATAATAATTAAAGAAGGATTAAAAATTTTACAGGTTTCCTTTTTCTCAACGTCGCCGGAACTATCGAACAAAGCCCGTTTTGAATACTTTACGAGAACTATCCCGTCCGACTTGCATCAAGTGCGCGCTATGGTTGAGATCGTCAAGAAGCTCGGCTGGCGATACGTATCCATCATCTACGAAGAGTCCAACTATGGCATTAAGGTTCGAATTTTGGTCATTAATGACAACATAACTACATATGATCACGAAGCATATAGTTCCACACTCCTGTCTGTTCCGGTGACATCCGTGACAGAGGAGCCACTTGCAATACGAAATTAGTTGTCAAAATGGACTGTCGTATGAAAACTGTTTTAGTTCCAATGATTATCACCGGAACAGAAATCGTTGTCGCACTGTACCACAACACTGTAATAATTCTTTTTAATACAGTTGCTCAAAAAGTGGCGTATTGCAGAGACGTATAGCGTTCGGGATGTGGGCTATTACACACTCGATGTTTTTCTTTTCCTTTCTTGAACTCGTGCGTTTTCTTTCCCAACTGTCAAAATAATGTTTATTAAAAAGACAAAACCTACCACGAAGTTTTTCATAAAAAAAATATAGAAACTGTATTAAAAATATTTGTTCAGTACACGTACGAAACCGTCATTCCAACTTGTTCCGACTGTCAACCCTCACCTTCGGCTGCACCTTGGCTCGAGACATTTGTCGGAACTCTTTGCGATGACAGGCTTTCCGCACTCGTAATGAAATATACTATTGTTTTAGGCATTTGAAGAGCTAGAAACTTTACTCGCACGAAACAATATTTGCATAGCAGTGAAGGAAAGACTCGTGAAGGATTCGGGGAAGCTGACGAGGAAGCATACAACGCCATCGTCACCCGACTGCTCTCCAGACCAAGGGCTCGAGGTACTTAATCAATTAAGTAATTTAATTGAAGATATAGATTTCTCGATTAGAACAATTAAGTGGTTTGACACTACATCTTTGTGTCCTGTGATGAGTGTGTGTAGTATTATGGCGGCTGTTGCCGTCAGGTTTAAGACGGTAAGTCGCAAAAAAATATATATTGTGAATGCAATTTCGAACCTTCACTCCAAGCGTGGTGGCTTGAGACAAATATCCATAATTTTGTTACTCATGATTGGGTTAGGGCTTTTGATTTCGTTAAACCAGTGGTTCGGTGGTGGTTAGAGCAGTCGCCCGGATAGCGAAAGGTCGTAGGTTCGAGTTCCATCGAAGCTGGTTGTGAGACTTGTCGGTTTTTTCTAAATAGGTTGTTGAGGCCATTGCTAATAAAAAAAAAATTGTCATAGTCTATATTGTGGTCTAGAAAAAAGTGTGTGTTGATGGTAAAAAATACAGATGTCAAAAGTGAACACGCCTTTTATTAACTCTATTCAAAGAAATAATAGTAAAACTACATCAAAACCTCAACATAGTGGTCAAATTACGAGCCGGATAGCGTGTGGATACAATTGTGCAACTAGTTCAGTTGACCTCGACCGACCGTAGCTCGCTCGGAGATGAGATAACGCATGGCGGGAAGTGACTGAAACATTGGTAATTGATCGTGAAAATTGTACAACAGTTCGTTTGTGCGTCGTTTAATCGTGAATTAACACAAAAGTGATTGTATACGAACATGTCTCTGCCTCAAGTGCTTGATCAACAAGACAATATAATAGAACTTTTAACCAAAGCGCAAACTAACTTCAAAAAGTCACCGAAAGGTCGTTTAACACAAGGATACGTGGAAACAAGATTAAAATGTATTGAAGAATATTGGGAAAACTTCCGAAGCGGACATGTGAATGTATTAAAACTATCTACAAAGGAACAAAGGGCGAACTTACCTTATTTCTCTGAAGACTTACATAGTCATTGTGAAGATTTGTTTTCATCATTAAAGGCTGACTTAGTTGACTTGTTACATACACTCACCGCCCCCAGTTCAAGCCATGCCGGTACTAACGCTTCATTTTCCTCAATTCGTTCTGAAAAAGCGACTACAGAAATTAAGTTGCCAAGAATAGAACTCACAAAATTTTCAGGCCATTATGAGAAATGGCAATCATTTGAAGACACTTTTACATCACTTATCAGTAATAATAAGTCTCTCAGCGACGTACAAAAGTTGCATTACTTGAAGTCATGTGTGCTTGGTGAAGCAAATAATTGCATCAAACATTTTCAAGTAACTGATAAAAATTTTCAATCGGCATGGGATACACTGAAAAATAGATACAATCAAAAAAGACTTATTGTGAACGCTATTCTTAAAAGATTATTTTCTATAAGAAAAATAACCCTACAATCCCCATCACAATTGAAATCTTTAATAGATAACACAAAAGAGTGCTTAAACAGCCTTCATAATATGAATATTAACACCGATTCCTGGGACCCAATAATTATATTTCTGACTGTTCAGAAATTGGATCAAGAATCACATAAAGGATGGGAAAGTTTTGTGAGTAGCGAATGTAATGAAACACCTGCATTTCACAATTTGACTTCTTACCTGGAAAATGTTATATGTACAATGGAACTCACATTATCTACAAGCATGCAAAACAAAGTAAAGGAGCGTACTTACCAAACGACGGCTGATATCACTGCTGCCACCACCACCGCATCATCCTCGTTTTCACCTCCGGCCTGCAACATCTGCAACGAAGAACATCTACTTTGTCACTGCAAGGAATTTGGGAAGTGGAGTCCAGAAAAAAGATCAGAATTTGTTATTGAGAAACGTTTGTGTTTTAACTGCCTAGCCAAAGGGCATTCAGTTTATTACTGTCGACAGAAGACAGCATGTAGAATTTGTCACAAGCGGCATCACTCACTGCTTCACTCCTATAAAAAGAGAGAAGAGAACTCAAGTGACACGGAAGACAAACAAAGAAATATTTCAACGCTGCACACTGGTACAGAAAATCCTGAAACAGAAGAAAATGTGTCAGTTGCCTCGCATTTCTGTTCTAAGCACCAAAGAGCGTTACTTGCCACCGCATTAATAATTGTTAAGAGTAGTTCAGGCCAGGGTGTAGTGCTTAGGGCATTAATAGATATGGGTTCACAGGCATCATTTATTAGTGAAAGAGCGACTCAAATTCTAAATCTTAACAAGAAATCAATACATGGTACGGTAACAGGTGTTGGTTCTACATCTACAATAATCAGACATGTAGTACAGCTGGATGTTTTATCACGTTATGATGAAGGTTTCAGACTTCCAGTTAAAGCCTATGTCATTTCAACACATTTGACATCTCACTTACCATGTAAAGAAATGAAACCAAGTGATTGGCCGCACATAAATGGATTAGTGTTAGCTGACCCAAATTATTTCACACCAGGTAAAATTGATGTTTTGCTTGGAATAGATGTTTACACTGAAATTATTAAAAACAACTTGATCAAAGGTCCACCAGGCAGTCCATGCGCACAAGAAACCAACCTGGGCTGGATTCTTTTCGGGAACATAAGTGACTCGCACTCCGATGAAAATCCTATTGTTTTACACCATCACCTAGACATAGATATGGATAATATGTTGCGAAACATGTGGGAAATAGATCATTCCAATCAAAGAAACATTACAGCTGATGAGAAACTTTGTGAGGAAATATACGCAAAAACTCAATCTAGGGAACCTGATGGACGCTATGTGGTAAAATTGCCGTTTAAACATGAAGACCCAATCACTTTGATAGGTGACACTAAAAGAATAGCACTCAAAAGATTTTATCAGCTTGAGAGAAAGTTAGAAACAAATTGTAAGCTCAAAGAAGAATATACAAGGGTGATGGAAGAGTATTTAGAACAAAGACACATGGAAGAAGTTCCAGAGGATCAAACTAATAATCCAGCAATATATCTTCCACATCACGCCGTCATCAGAGAGGATAAAGAAACTTCAAAACTAAGAATTGTATTTGATGCATCCTGCAAGGGAGAAAACAATATATCCTTAAACGATGAACTTCTTGTTGGACCACAGCTGCAAGAGGACTTACGAAATCTTATAATGAAATGGCGCTTGAACCCAATATGTTTCCTGGCAGATATAAAGCAAATGTATCGACAGATTTATGTGATGAAAGGCGATGCAGACTGTCAAAGAATTCTGTGGAGGAAGGACAAAACAGAACAAATAAAGGAATATCGTCTTGTAAGAGTCACTTTTGGGACTGCTTCCGCCCCTTATTTGGCAGTCAGGACTCTAATACAGCTCGCAGAAGACGAATGCAAATCCAAACTAAAGACAAGAGTAGGACAAATAATTTTAGAGGAGTTTTTCGTTGATGATTGTATAAGCGGTTGTGATACTATCGAGGAAGCTATTGAAGTAAGCAAAGAATTGATAGATATAATGCAAAGAGGTGGATTCGAACTCCAAAAGTGGGCATCAAATAGCTCAGAATTCATGGATGAAATCCACCCATCAATGAGAAGTGCTTGTGCAAATAAGGAAATTCAAGGTAAACAAACAATTAAAACTCTTGGAATAACATGGAACATAGCTTCAGACGCTTTTCAGTATAAATTTTACCTTCCTGAAACTCCAAATATTATTACAAAACGAACTATTCTTGCTGATATTCAACGTCTCTTTGATCCTTTGGGCTGGCTCGGAGCAGCCATCATACCGGCAAAAATGTTAATACAAAAATTATGGATCGAGCAATTTGATTGGGATGAGGAGGTCAGCGATGTTATAAGGGCAGAATGGTTAACACTAAGAGACAGTTTTGAACATCTTAACAAAATACAAATAAAAAGATGGCTGAACACAAGTAAATCTAATAGAAACGGTATAAGTCTCCATGGCTTCTGCGACGCTTCACACAAGGGTTATTGTGCTGTTGTATACTGCAGATCTGAAACTAAAAACAAAGAGATTACAACAGCTATTGTGGCATCTAAAACACGTGTAGCACCTGTAAGGCCCGTTTCTGTTCCACGGTTGGAGTTGCTGGGAGCAGTGCTCTTGGCCAAGTTACTTGCACAAGTTAGAGAGGCAATGAATATACCAAAGAATCAAGTATTCGCGTGGACTGATTCATCAGTTGTTCTATCATGGCTCATGGGTGACCCAAACCGATGGAAACCGTTTGTGAGCAATCGTATTATAGAAATATATGATAACACCTGCAATACACAATGGTTCCATGTGGCCTCCAAGGCAAATCCTGCTGACATTGGTTCACGTGGAGCAAATCTGGAAGAATTGGTTGAAAATAAATTATGGTGGGAAGGGCCAGAATGGCTTAAAAAAGAAGACTTAAAATTTTCGAGACCGAACATAATTCCTACTGACATAGAAAGAAAGAAAATTATATTAGCAAACTTATCAATTGATGAAGGTAATGACAAGGTACCAGAGGGAATAAATTTTGAAAGGTTTGACACACTTCAAGAATTAAAGAGAGTAATAGTGTTTTGCAAGAGATTTATTAACAGCAAAAGGAAACCTGTAAATATAGATTCAATAATTACTACAGAAGAACTAGAAGATGCTTTAATAAAATGCATAAGAATTGCTCAAGAAAGGGAATACAAAGAAGAGATAAATAGACTGAAAGAGAAAAAGAATGTAAGAAAATCTAGTCATCTGAAATCACTTAATCCTTATCTTGACCCACGAAGTATTCTCAGGGTGGGCGGACGTTTGAGAAATTCAGACTTGGAAGACGAGAAAAAACATCCAATAATTTTGGGCACTAAGAACGATTTAACACCGTTAATCATTGCAGACGCCCATCAGAAAACCTTACATGGCGGTATTCAACTAATGCTATCATATTTAAGAACCAAGTATTGGATAATAAGAGCTAAAAATGCTGTGAAGGCTTACGTTCATAAGTGCGTCACATGTGCAAGACAACGGGCTGTAGCGAGAACTCAAGTGATGGGTGATTTACCAAAGGTCCGTACAACACCAGCACGACCGTTCCTTCACAGCGGAGTGGATTTCGCAGGACCGTTACAAGTTCTTATATCTAGAGGTAGAGGATCCAGAACAAAGAAAGCTTACATAGCCATTTTCATCTGTATGGCCACCAAGGCTGTCCATTTAGAACTCGTAGGAGATCTCACCTCTGAATCATTTATAGGGGCTTTCAGGCGTTTCACAGCAAGAAGAGGAAAGTGTGCACACCTGTTGAGCGACCAAGGAAGAAATTTTGTGGGAGCTAACAAAGAGCTTGCTGCTGCATGGGCTGAAGCTAAACTCGAGCTACCAGGTGATCTAGCAGATGTACTAACGGCAGACTCAACCCAATGGCATTTTATACCACCCTACAGCCCCAATTTCGGAGGATTATGGGAGGCAGGCGTTAAGTCTATTAAATTTCATCTAAGAAGAATACTTACGTACAACCTTACCTTTGAAGAGATGACCACGACGCTCTGCCAAATTGAGTCATGTTTGAATTCGAGGCCACTAACACCTCTAGAGTCCTCAGATCCTGACGCTTTAGAACCACTTACACCCGGACATTTCTTGATAGGGGAGTCACCCTTTACTACTCCATGTCCTGACCTACGTCTTGTTAAGATAAGTAACCTTTCCCGCTGGCAACTGACACAAAAGCTTGTGAGAGACTTCTGGCATAGATGGCAACAAGAATACCTTTCGCGCCTTCAAGAACGTCCAAAATGGCTTATATGTCAGCCAGAATTTAACGTAGGAGATGTAGTGATTCTAAAAGAAGATCAGCTCCCTCCAGGGAAATGGTCTTTAGGTCGCATTGTGAAAAAACATCCCGGGCTTGATAATACTACACGAGTATACAGCGTTAAAAGTCGTAATGATATTACAAAACGATCTGTCTCTAAATTATGTGCTCTGCCTATAAATGAAAATTAATATGTGTACCTACATTAGCTACATATTTACTCTGTTATTTTTAATTTACTGCATGAACTAAGTCTGTAAGTGATTATTGCATGTACAATGTACTTACTGTAAGATGTGTACCATACACAACGTGTACTTACTACACTACATTATTTTAAGCATTTGTGATAATGTTTAAATTCTCTGCATTTCTGTGTAACTAGATTACCCTTATTCAATATAATGTTCTGTTAGTTTTGTTATAATTCAGCCTTTTAGAAAGGACTGCTGTCCTTTGGTGGGCGGTATGTTGAGGCCATTGCTAATAAAAAAAAAAATTGTCATAGTCTATATTGTGGTCTAGAAAAAAGTGTGTGTTGATGGTAAAAAATACAGATGTCAAAAGTGAACACGCCTTTTATTAACTCTATTCAAAGAAATAATAGTAAAACTACATCAAAACCTCAACATAGGTACTTCATTATTTTGTACATTTAGCCAAAGGATTGTCATTTGTTACTCAAATGTTTAATATCATTACTCTATAGTTAATGCATGCTGTCCGCACATACTTTTGGAGTTAGGTACAGTCTGTCTTTCTGTCGATAGATCTTAAGATAAATTATGTTGATTTTGTAAATCTGTTCCGTGTGGCTAATAAATAAATAAATTAAAAAAAAAAAAAAATTTCAATAATAAAAATTGCATAGTAAATGCAAAAAAGTAATAATTTAAATAATTCGTTAAACCAATTATTGATTGTGGATATAAACAGTGACACAGCATTATGACGATGTGGTTGTTGCAGGTGTGATAGTGTTCGGGTCGGACCAGGAGGTGGCGGGGGTGATGGCGGCGGTGGGGCGGCTGCGCGCGACGGACGCCTTCGGCTGGGTGGGCTCCGACGGGTGGAGCGCGCGCGCGCTGGTCTCCGACGGCAACGAGCCCGCCGTCGAGGGCACCATCAGCGTGCAGCCGCAGGCCAACCCCGTCCGCGGCTTCAAGGAGTACTTCCTCAACCTCACCGTCGAGAACAACCCGAGGAACCCCTGGTTTGTCGGTAAACCTCTCCGCACCGAGTGCACCTCCTGCTATATGCACCTAGTTGTTGCTGTTCGTAACGAGGACCTCTCTGCTAGCGAATATCCTTGTGTAAACTATTGCCCCCTTATTACAAAACGTGGACTTTAGTTAGACCTGGTTTAAAATTGATGCTAATTCTGTCTTTCATTTGGAAAATGAAAGTGACAGCACCAGTTTAGTACCAGTTTTAAACCAGGACTATTTTAGTCCACGTTTTGTAATAGGGTGGTTAATGTATAGTGTACTAAAATCTACGTGGACTTCGTAATAGCATCTAGCAGATATTTGCAATCGGAGAGGTCCTTATTGAAAACCTTTTCAAACAATTACTTTTTGTTTGCAGAGTTTTGGGAGGACCATTTTCGCTGCCGTTACCCGAGTAGCTCACGAACTCCCTACAATGTTCAGTACACGCGGGCGTGTACTGGGAAGGAGCGGTTATCTGCAGAAAACATGGAGTTTGAGGGGCAATTGCAGTTTGTAGTTGACGCTGTCTTCGCTTTCGTTTATGCCATCAGGCAAGTAAAAGATAACCTTAAAATTCATAAGATAGAAGATAAGATAAGATAAAGATAAGATAAAAAGATAGATAAAAATAAGATAATAAGATAAAGATAAGATAGAATTTAAGCATTCGACACTGAATGCTTATTTGTTGTCATTATAGGGACATGCACAACGACCTATGCGGTGGCAAGCCAGGTCTTTGCGAAGCGATGCGACCAGCCAGCGGCGCCACATTACTTCGATACTTGCGACAAGTACGATTCACAGGTAGTCCTGGAGTAAACCATTTTACAAATCTCATTTGTTTATGCAACTAAGTCCAGAAACTTTTTCGTAGGACTGAGCGGTGACGAGTTTCACTTCGACAGCAACGGTGACGGCCCGGCTCGGTACAACATACTGCATTTCAAACAAGTGTCCCGCGGAGTATACCGGTGGCTGAAGGTCGGGGAATATCTCGACGGGGAACTTGAGCTTGATATGGACGGTAATCTATACATCTATACAATACAAATTAATAAAATTGGAGTGTCTGTTTGTAATATTAAAATAACCACTTTTTACTACATGCACATGATTATATATACGGTACATATACCAAAATAACATGTTTTACTATTTTTGTCTATCTGTCAATCTGTCTGTCTGTCTGTCTGTTTGTTCCGGCTAATCTCTGGAGCGGCTGGACCGATTTTGACGGGACTTTCACTGGCAGGTAGCGGATGTATTAAGGAGTAACTTAGGATGCTTTTTATCCCGATATTCAAACGGGAACGAGAACCACGCTGGTGAAACCTCGGGTGGCCGCTAGTAAACAATATTCTCCATTCAAATGTTAAACTTTTGTGATTAGTAGTGGTTACTACATATTACAAATCCAAGTCCTGGCAAGTTTTGTTAACACTGCAGTGCTAGAAAGTTCTTTTCACTTTCGTTTTTAGAAATCCAGTTCAAATGGGACGAGCGCCGGCCACCGGAGTCTGTGTGCAGTGCGGAGTGCGAGCTGGGGCAGGCCAAGCAGTACGTGGAGGGCGAGAGCTGCTGCTGGCACTGCTTCAACTGCACGCAGTACGAGGTAAACGCTGAAGTCATCATAATACAGTTCCTGGTTTTAGATGAAATTATACTTGCAACATTCCGCGGATGCGTACCAAGCGCTTTTCTTCTTCCTTTGTGATGCGCACCGCCAAGGAATGGAATACTCTGCCTGCGTCTGTTTTCCCGAATGACTACAACCCTGTTATTTTTAAAGCTAGAGTGAATAGGCTGCTTCTGGGTAAGCTCGCCCCATCTTAGGCTTCTTCTCAACCCTAAGGTTCAGTATGAAGCCAAGAGCAAGCCCATACAGTATAAAAAAATATATTATCAAATTCAAGAAATCAGGAATAACCTTTTTTTAAAGACTCATGTAGTGCAAAGAGCAGGCAGTAGGAGTGGCAAAATAATTATTTTTAAATTACTTATTGTAGCCCATTGCTGGCTCCTGTAAATTATTTAAAAATTCTTCACAGATATTTCCATAAAATTTACCCCGATACTCATACGATAACCGGTACTACGCGAGCTAAGTTTCAAATTATAAACACAGTTGGGGCCCAAGTTCGAGTCAGAAAGAAAAGAAAGATACGAATGGTAAGCAGTAATCACTAAAAAGATCTTCCCAAATGAATATAACCTGTTTGTGTACTAAATAAACAAATAAATAAATGTGGAAACCGCTAACAAAACTATCAGATAGTTTACACGTAGTTTTAATAATAAGTTTAAGTTGCGTGTGTTTTAATGCAAGTATTTGATTAAATCAAACGGCACTTGGCGGAAGTTCCCAACCTTGTGAAAAAAAGAAATATATTTGGCTTATTTCCGTAAAAAACACAAGATGCAAGAAATTTGGTTGGGTTGAGGCGAAAGTAGAAAGAGTAGTCTAATCGGTAAAGGTGCAAGGTGTCGCTGTCTTGCTATTTGCAGCTGCAAGTATTGTGCATCGATAGTTTCGTGTATGTGAGTTTAGTTTTTTTGCGGGCTTTGCATCTTGCACGTTCTGGTTTATTTTGGAGTAGTAAACTTCATATTTCTTTTTAGGGTTTCCGTACCAAAATGGTAAAAAGAAACTCTTATGGAGTCTGTCTGTCACATCTGAGAAATACATCAGTATTTTTTAGTTGTGACAGAGCGACACGGCATCAGCTATCAACTTGAAATTTGGAATAGTTTTAGGTGACGTTTGCCCAAGTATTTTATGTGATAGAAAATGTAAAGATTACAAGACAAATAAAGCGATATCTCTAAATAGTAAACTTTTCAGAAATCATCAACAAAAATTATATTAGTTCCACTATCAGTCAAAAGCTGGCGTTGACCTAAAACTGCAATATTCTACACCGCAAATGCTCTGACGAATCAAGCCTCGCCGATGAAAACATTTTCACGTTATATTTATTTAAATTTATGATGGTATGAAACTTTCGGTGTGCGAGTCAGACTCGCTCTTGGCCGGTTTTTTCACAATTCGGATGGTCTGTAACAAAAAGCTTAGACTACATACTGAGGTAACTGCACTCAGTACTAACACTTTTTTGTGGCACTGAGGTTGTCTTCCGTCTCACTTACACTTTAAAAAAATACGTCTGGTCATATGAGACAACTGACAGCCACTACATACTAAATGTCAAATTGGCTGGGCACACTTTTTTATTCAGGGTGAAAACTCCAGTTACCTCAGTATTTAGTCTAAGCTTTTTGGTCTGTAATGTCCAGATCCGGTCGCCGGTGTCCGAGACGGCGTGCGTGGAGTGCCCGCTGGGCACGCTGCCGGACGCGGCGCGCGTGGCGTGCGCGCCCGTGCCCGAGCTGTACCTGCGCCCGCACCAGCCCGCCGCCATCGGGGCCATGGCCTTCTCCGCGTTGGGCGCGCTGCTCACCACGTGCGTATCACTTCACACATCGAGAATAGGCATGATGACTATTTCTTTAATTCAAGTAATATACAATGATCTCTCGTCGAATCCAGCTCGCATGGGCAGCGTTTGGGAAGCTCCGGCATATATTTGCGTCCAAAACTCCTCAATGTCTCAAGACTAAGGTCTTTGACCAGTGTGTTGCCAGTTATGACTTATGGAAGCGAGACGTGGTCTTTTACTATGGGTCTCATAAGAGGGCTCAAGGTCACCCAGCGAGCAATGGAGAGAGCGATGCTTGGTATTTCCCATCTCGATCGAATCAGAAATGATGAGATCCGTAGGAGAACTAAAACGACGACCGACGTCGCTCGAAGGATTGCTCCGTTGAAATGGCAGTAGGCGGTTCACATAGTTGGGGCGGAAAGATTCTCGAATGGCGATCGCGAACCGGACGACGTTCCGTGGACAGACCCCCCACAAGGTGGACCGACGATCTGGTCAAGGTCGCTGGAAGCCGCTGGATGCGGGCAGCGCAGAACCGATCGTTGTGGAGATCCTTGGAGGAGGCTTATGCCCAGCAGTGGGCGTCGTACGGCTGAAATGATAATGATGATGACAATGATCTCGCAAAGATAGAAACATTGGTAAAATAATTATTTTGCTAGCATGAAAACTCCCCTAGATATCACAGTTTGAAATGCACAGACATTAGACTCGCCCAAAAACGCTCCATACGGCTACTCTATTGTGACGTCAAGCTAGAGTTGTTTGTATGCAACGCCTAAGTTTGTTCGGCAACATAATTAAATATTGTGTTTATCAAAATGATTTCTTAGACTAATTTGCTAAACATTTTACGGACTAATTAAAAGTAATAGTTATTTTAATAAATTTTATACTTTTTAAATGGACTTGCCCACCCTACTTTGAAGGGTCATAAAACTAATAAAACGCAATATATAAAACCGAGAGGTCTACAAGCGACTCTAAAAGTTAAATACTTTTACGTTTTTTATTAGTATTTCGTGATTTTATTCATCAGTCATCATCCCTATCGTTAACCCTTCTTACTACCCTCTTTTATTTCTTGCCGTTCATATCCCACTTCTGATAATGCCCGAGACCGGCTCCTGACGACGCTTGTGGCGGAATATTAATTATTTTTGTATAAACTTTTGCAGCCTGGTGGCGGGCGTGTGGGCGGCGCGCGGTGGCACGCCGGTGGTGCGCGCCAGCGGCCGCGAGCTGTCGCTGGTGCTGCTGGCTGGCATCCTCATGTGCTACCTCGTCACCTTCGCGCTCGTGCTGCGCCCCACCGACCTACTCTGCTCCGTGCAGAGGTACAACAACAGATTCTGCCTATTCCTTAGCAGGGCATGAGTTGGACGGTCATATGCTACTTCGACACCTTCGCGCTCGTGCTGCGCCCCACCGACCTGCTCTGCTCCGTGCAGAGGTACAACAACAGTTTCTGCCTATTCCTTAGCAGGGCATGAGTTGAACGGTCATGTGCTACCTCGTCACCTTCGCGCTCGTGTTGCGCCCCACCGACCTGCTCTGCTCCGTGCAGAGGTACAACAACAGATTCTGCCTATTCCTTAGCAGGGCATGAGTTGGACGGTCATATGCTACTTCGACACCTTCGCGCTCGTGCTGCGCCCCACCGACCTGCTCTGCTCCGTGCAGAGGTACAACAACAGTTTCTGCCTATTCCTTAGCAGAGTATGAGTTGGATGGTCATGTGCTACCTCGTCTCCTTCGCACTCGTGCTGCGCCCCACGGACCTGCTCTGCTCCGTGTAGAGGTAAAAGTTTCTACCTATTCTTAGCAATGGGAGACTGCCACCCCAATTCCTCATAACCGATCGGTGGCGAGAGGGCAAGTAGTGAGGGGTTTTAGTGGGTATATCCCCTTTCTGATCCCCCATCGAGTACAAGTCACTTGATGTGGGATCAGGAAGCGGTTTCAAGCGAGTCCCACATAACCACCGTCCACACACCGCACGAGGGTGGGGTATGCGTAATCGCATTACTTTCACTTTAAATAAGTTTTTTTTTGTAAAAAGTATTTTAACGACAAGCTTTTTTGCGGACTGTACTTTAATATTGTATTGTCATCTAAACCAAACCTGTATACAAAATTTCAGTTTTATCGGACGCTAGGAAGTGGGTCAAATTAAGCTTGCAAGATTTGTCCCCCACTAACTAACTAACTAGGATCGTGCCTGTGGCGCACTAACTCACTTACTACAGCATCAGGTAGCAAGTGTAGCTTACTGAATTTTATTACTAAAGACTTTTAGCATTTAATGTCATTATAATTTAGGCTAGATTCAAGCATAATATAATTATATTGGCGATTTTTCAGCATTGTTGGGTTCCGGCAGTTAGAGATAAGATAGTCAGTTCCTCAGTACTTAATTGAGTAGGTAATAGTGCGCTTCCACCTTCAGCCTTAATATCACTTAACATCAGGTGTGATGACAGCTAAGTGCTACGCCGATGTGAAAAAAAAATTCAAGAACTAGAACATAATTGTGTTATGCGCTCACTTTCACAAAACGTTGTCGTATTCTTAACACTTGTTTAGCGATTAAGTTAAAGTTAAAGCAGATTGTATTATTTATGTGGTTAAAGTTTTGAGAAATAAATACTTTACTTACTTATGAAGAAAACACAGACTCCAGATAAACTCATATAATATAATTATTGATCAAACTTACAGGTACAGGCATCGTACGGGTATAACAATATTGGTACATTCGACGTCTTAGAGAACTTATCCCCTCGAGGCTAGTTTGAAGACTGAGCTCTCTTCGCTCGTCAGTCGGACTCAAGTCTGCTATCCCCACCGATTTTACCACACAGATAAGCCTATTAAACTTAACAAAATGGCGTCAAGAGAGGGCATCACCAGTGTTGCCATTAAAAATATGAAAAACCTTCTAGAATCATGACATACTTTTGAGAAATAAATACTTTACTTACTTACAATTTATGAAATAATCTGCACGTTTGACGGCAGGTTCGGCACGGGATTCTGCTTCACGGTGGTGTACGCGGCGCTGCTGACCAAGACCAACCGCATCGCGCGCATCTTCGCGGCCAGCAAGCAGTCGGCGCGCCGCCCCTCGCTCATCTCGCCCAAGTCGCAGCTCGTCATTTGCTTCATTCTTGTCTCCATTCAGGTCATTCCTTAATTTATTTTCACTTACCGAGCTTTTGGTTTAGTATAGTATTATATTGTCTGTGGCTTAGCGAAGAATTTGGTCTGATGCTGCCAAAACTATATATTATATAAACTGTTTATATATTTACTTGGTCGCATCTTGGTTTTGCTCACAGACACAAAAAAGACGTAGTAAGCGAATGGGACAAATCGAGAACAACTCTTTGCTTTAAACAGCAAACTCATGATAATTGAATTTCTTCAAGTTGTCAACCTCTTTGTTGACCTATTTCTTGTGATCTGCGGTTCGGTTAACCGGTGGCATGGCGTGTGCCCTGCGCAGGTGGTGATCGTGGTGGTGTGGCAGGTGGTGTCACCGGCGCGCGCCATCCACCACCACCCGGCGCGCGAGGACAACATGCTGGTGTGCGACTCGTACGTCGACGCCTCCTACACCATCGCCTTGTACCCCGTCGCGCTCATAGTCGTGTGCCCTGCGCAGGTGGTGATCGTGGTGGTGTGGCAGGTGGTGTCGCCGGCGCGCGCCATCCACCACCACCCGGCGCGCGAGGACAACATGCTGGTGTGCGACTCGTACGTCGACGCCTCCTACACCATCGCCTTGTACCCCGTCGCGCTCATAGTCGTGTGCCCTGCGCAGGTGGTGATCGTGGTGGTGTGGCAGGTGGTGTCGCCGGCGCGCGCCATCCACCACCACCCGGCGCGCGAGGACAACATGCTGGTGTGCGACTCGTACGTCGACGCCTCCTACACCATCGCCTTCTTCTACCCCGTCGTGCTCATAGTCGTGTGCACTGTCTACGCCGTGCTCACGCGCAAGATACCCGAGGCCTTCAACGAGAGCAAACACATCGGTAAGTAATTCGCTATGTATCTCATTATACATTTGGGAATAGCGTTCTATTGAGGCTTCATAGCACGTGTGAACAATTTTGTAAGTGTATGTTTGTAAGTATAGTTGTATGTTTGTTCACGAACTTCTCAAAAACTTAAATGTCATATCGAGATGATTCTTTTTGATCATGTGTATTTCAATCCCAACTTCTAATAATCTAAGTTTCATTAGAATCAGTTTAGTAGTTTTTGAGATATAGGTATCTTATGATTGACAGTCAGTACAGTACTTCTTTAACAATTAAGAAATAAAGAGAAATATAAAAAATTAAACGAATCTCAAAAAGTACCTGTCAACTGATAACAAAATAAACATTTCTTTAGAGTACCTACCTTTTTGAGGTTGGTCTAATTGACAATGATTTGTTATGTTGCAGGGTTCACGATGTACACGACGTGCGTGATCTGGCTGGCGTTCGTGCCGCTGTACTTCGGCACGGCGAGCCACGTGCCGCTGCGCGTCACCAGCATGGCCGTCACCATCTCGCTCAGCGCCAGCGTCACGCTCGTCTGCCTGTTCTCACCCAAGGTATTCAGTGTTCAAATTATCCGCTTCTTTCTGAAAAACCGCCTCTGTGGTCTAGTAGTTGACACTACCCGTTACAGACGGAGGTAATGTTTCGATTCCCAGTTGGAGTACATATTGTATTCGGTTTGGTTTGTGGTAGGATTTGTTCTTATTCCGCCTGGCTAGCTACCACCAACTTATCTAAGTCTGAAGCCATAGCAATGATGTTTTCAGCATTATTATGTTTCGGCGTTTAGAGATAAGATAGCCATAGTTCCTCAGCTCAGTGATAGAGGATTTTGGGAGTCGTGCGCTTCCACCTTCAGCCTTATGACCTCCTTACATCGGGCTAAGTTCTACCCCGTTGTCATGATCTATCCAAATAAAACTTTCAGTTATTAAGGCGCTACTCGGAAAAAGTACGGACTTTTTGATACAAAACTATAGGGCGGTTAGAGTTGTTCCAAATCTGGTAATAAGATATATATTTCTTTATATCTTTATCTAGATTCGTATAGTTTCAGAAACACGATTTTATGATTTTGCCTCGACATTTTTTCTTTTCGAAAATACCTCTAAAAAATACGAAATATCAAGATTATTCTTAAATGGGGTTACATATACTATTGAAAATTGGTTTAATTATTGGACACGAATAATATTTAGGATCGTGTAGAAGCGTTTTTAAAAATCGCTATAGTTTTTAAATGCGAAGTTATTTTGTCTTTTTTTGCCTAATCTGCAAAATCGGTCTCGCTCCCGCGCGCGTCGTTTTCTCATTGCTATCTCGTTTCCGCTTACTTTTTCCGAGTAGCGCCTTAATCGAGGAATACTTGACTTTCCAGCTGTACATAATAGTCGTGCGTCCGGAGCGCAACGTGCGCGCCACCCTGATGCCGCAGCGGTGGCGGTCGGTGACGGGCGCGGGCGCGGTGGCGGTGGCAGCGGCGGGCGCGGGCGCGGGGCGCGGCGCGGTGGGGGGCGCCGCGTGCGCCGCGCTCGTGGGCGCCGCGCCGCTGCCCCGCGCGCACGACCTCACGCCCTCCACCGACCTCTCCACGCTCAATGATACCGGTGCGTTCACAAAACACATGTACAGATCAAGTATAAGTTTTTAGTAAAAATTACATTTTTATGAAAAATTTTTTTGCTGACTGTACTTTAATATTGTATTGTCATCTAAACCAAAACTGTATACAAAATTTCAGCTCCATCGGACACTGGGAAGTAGATCAAATTAAGCTTGCAAGATTTGTCCCCCACTAACTAACAAACTAACTCACTAACATGGCAAGTTAAAAAAAGCTTGTAAATAGACAATGGGGGGTATTTTTTTACATTTTTCATCAAAAGTCAAAAACTATGCGCAGGGTGCCTACCATCAACTCTTATTATTGCGTGGACAAGCTCAGGGTCAACGCGAAGCACGTATGAGCAGTTTTCAGGCTACGCCTTTTCAGTAAATCTCGAAAGATGGCGCTACTTAAAATTTGAGAAATATATTTTGATTTTAACCAATCTTTATTCAAAATCTAAGATGGCAGCCAACTTTTTGGATAGTGGGCCGATTTCGATAAAACTCTATTTCTAGTACTATTTTGACAAGAAAACAGCAATGCAAAGTTAAAAATATTAAATTCAAAATCATTTATTCATTTTAGGCTGATACAGCACTTGTGAACGTCAATGAAGCTACGCTATCGGTTCGCAAATCCTACGGCGGGAGGCCTTGTAACGAGAAGAACCGACAAGAAAAAAAAATCATAATATCGTCGTGGCGTCAACACTAACTTGGTAACTTACACGGATTTTTTGCTGAATGCAATGGATGCTGGATGTCAGGTAGACGCCGTGTATACCGATTTTTCGAAAGCATTCGATAAAATAAATCACTCTATACTAATAAAGAAGCTTTCGAGAATCGGTATTCATGGCGATCTGCTAAGATGGATAGAATCATATATCAAAAATCGCAGCCAGGCTGTGGCTCTAAAAGGTTACCGATCAAGATTCTTATATATCCCATCGGGAGTACCCCAGGGCTCCCATTTGGGACCTTTTTTGTTTTCCTTATACGTCAATGACATAGGCCTTTGTTTTCCCAACTCACTCCATCTCTTGTATGCAGACGATACAAAAATTTATAAGATGATTCGAACGGTGGATGACTGCATAAAATTACAGCAAGACATTAATGGCTTTGAGCGTTTTTGTCAAGAAAATTACTTACATATAAACTTTGACAAATGCAACGTCATTACCTTCAGTCGTAAAAACTGTCCCATCAGCTATTACTATAGAATTTGTGATCGGAGCATTTGCCGTGTTAATTCACTTCGAGATCTAGGAGTGACCTTAGATACAAAGTTGAATTTCAACACACATATAGATAATATCGTGGCTAGAGCATATAAGCAGCTGGGCTTGATTCTTCGCCTCGGAAAGCCTTTCACTAAGGGTAGTACACTTAAGATACTATATAATGCCTACGTACGTAGTATTTTAGAGTTTGGATGTGTTGTCTGGAGCCCCCAATATATCGTTCATAAAGAGCGAATTGAACGAATACAGAAGAAGTTCATAAAATCCCTTGATTATCGTACTGGGTTTTATTACAGTGACTACGTAGTGAGTGCTAAAAGACATAAAGTTCAATTATTAGAACACAGACGCCAGTTATTAGATGTTTTATTTTTATTTAAGTTAATTAATAACCACATAGACTCTAGTGACCTATTACAAAAGATTACGTTAAAAGTCCCTCGTTCCTCCTCACGTTCAAAAGACACATTTAATATATCATTTTGTCACACCAATTACGCAAAAAATACCTTTTTAAGGCGTGCATGTAGTTTATATAACAAGTCACTCACTGAGGTGGATATTTTCTCAAATTCACTTAATGTTTTTAGAAGGAACGTAGGCGAATTGTTGTTTATGTAATGCATGATATTAGATATAAACATTTACTATATATACTTACATCTCTTCTTTTGAATTTTACAACTAATATATCAGCAATTTAATTGTAGTTTCTAAATTAGAACTTAATCTTAAACTAGTTAATCCGTCGCTTGTATGCACTATTATCACATTAATTATATAAGTTATGGTACTATAGGTTTGTTTGTAAATTTGCTTTTTTTATATTGTTTAGATATAACTGTCTGTTACCTGAATTAAATAAAATAAAAAAAAAAATAAAAAAATAATATATATCATATAATATATTAAATATAATTACCATTATATATCAATATCAAAAAAATATTATAATATACTATATTAAATATCGAAATCGGCCAAAAATCAAAAATAAACTTTTTTGTTTGTTGGCCGATTTCGATGAAACTCGATTTCTAGTACTATTTTGACAAGAAAACAGCAACGCAATGTCAAAAGAGTAAAAAAACCCAAGATGGCGGCCAACTTTTTTGTTTGTGGGCTGATTTTGATGAAGCTCAGTTTTTGGTACTATTTTGACAAGGAAATAGCAACGCAATGTTAAAAACATTAATAATCCAAGATTAAAAAACCAAGTCTAAAACTGCAATATTCTGCACCGCAAATGCTCTGACGAATCTAGCCTCGCCGATGGAAACATTTTCACTTTATATTTATTTCAAATTATGATGGTACGAAACCCTCGGTTTGCGAGTTGCGAGTCCGACACGCTCTTGACCAGTTTTTTTAAAAACAATGTTAACATTTCAGAGCGTGATTGAAAAAAGAATCTTAAAAACCCTGTTCACAGAGCGGAGTTGGTCAGATCGTCAAGTACAGACGGAGGAATCATCACTGTACCCGCGGCTGGAGACGCGCGACGAGAACGGCGTGCGGCTCGACCCCCGCCGCCTGGCGACGCTGCGGGCCGGCCTGCCCGCGTTCCCCGCGCCAACACCCGCGTTATAGCGCGCGCGCCCGCGCCGCCTGCCCATCCTCGTGTAGATGACGACCCTTCAACTCCGGGGCGGCCGAATGGGGCCAAACTGAAACGCTACCTTAGAGCCAACGCGCACTTGTGATTTTTAATCGGGCGATAGTTTAGTCGGAATCGTAAGACCATCGTGATCAAACTGTCGGCCGATAGTTTGGTTTTAAGAGCCTGCGCGCACTTGTGATTTTTAACGACCGATAGTTGGTCGATAGTTTAGTTGAATCCGGGCGTGTGCTCAAATAAGTCCTTCATGCACAGGCCGATAGTTGTGCGATAGTTGTCCGATAGTTGTACAACTATTGGCCAGTCATTTTCGATAGTTCGATACTGAATGCGCAGTCTACCGATAGTTGGGCGATAGTTTAGTTGAATGCAGTGCGCGCGCTCACATAGTCCTTCATGCACATTACCGCCCGGCCGATAGTTGTGCGATAGTTTCATCGTACAACTATCGGCCAGTCATTTTCGATAGTTTGATCGGTCGATAGTTTAATCGTCAGTGCGCGCACTGCCATATAACTCCATACTGAATTCGAGAACGATCAAACTATCGCCCTAAATCACAAGTGCGTGTTCACTCTTATTCTTATAGAAATCAGTAGAAGGCAGCAATTACGAATAATTCGCCTGGTCCATTTCGGCCGCTCCGGCGTTCAAAAGTTTACTGTAGGCCTAGCATGCGCATAATGAGAAATGGCGACTCTTTTCTGACTATCAAAGTGATTTTAACTGTATCATGGAAAATTTGATAACGGTTAAATATTATACTTAAATACTTTTTGTTTGTAAATACATACTAAATATACATAGTAAACACCCAGACCGAGACAAATAGACATGTTCATGCACACAAATATTTGTCTTGTTCGGGAATCGAACCCGAGACCACTGGCGCAGAAGGTGGGTAGCCTACCCCTGCGCCAAATCGGTCGTCTAATTACTAATGACATGCTTACATGAGCAACTCAATCCCCGCCAATAAATATAACGCCACGACCACATCAAGCAATCAAGGGTGATGACAAAATGTAGCAACCTGTGTCTAAGATACGGCCACAAAATATGAAGCAACATCGCTCCACTCGATTGCTCCAGATTGATTCATTGAAGTCGTCAGGCAATGGGGGATTTTTCTGACAGCTATAAAGAAAAAAAATTTGATTTAAAGTGGCGGCAGATGGCGCTCGCAAATAACGAATAGATGAAAAGTAATCTAAGAGACTAGAAGTTAGGTCAAAATCACGCAAGCACGACGTTGCCAGGCTATGCTTGTCTGTCATGTCATGTCAGTCGAGCGCGGGGATTTTACACACTTTTTGATTGCTTATGCTTCAACTAGTAGATTTACGTAGCGTTCTCACTGATATTTTTGTTACTTCGTTGTTATTTTACTGTTTTAATATTAGACAGTGCTACCTACTTGCTACCTACGAATTTGAAAACAAATCAAAATGTTATTTTAGTTTATTTCTGGTCATACCGACTCCGCTACTTGTCAGCGCCATCTCGTTTCAATATTAGAACTATTTTTTTTTTCTTTTTTTTCTGTCCCTTAAAAATCTCTCATTATTGCCAAAAAAAATTGCTCGTTTACTCGCGCCTTATGACAAGGGACAGCGCTGACAGCAACTAGCACCAGCAGTTACTAATGAGTCAAAAAATAATCTATTGAAGCGCATGCTTGCCCTACTGACCACACTCCACTATGCGACGTTCTTTCGATATTCTTCCTACACATCGATGATACGACGATGCGTATGCGTAACATTATTGTTGAAATGTGATTATAGATTTTTGTAAATTATGTAAATACGAAAATACTCATAACTTTGCGCAAAGTAATGGAACGAACTGATTGTGATATTAGTATAAGTAATAAAAAGTTATAACAACAGCCGATTTTTTATTTGTATTACAAACTAAGTTTCTGCCCGTGGCTTCGCCCGCGTGGACTACATGACCTTATCCTGCGGGAATTTGATATTTTTCCGGGATGAAAAGTATTCTATGTTCCTCTCCAGGCTACAAATTATCTGTGTCCCAAATTCAAGCCAAATCCGTTCCGCCATTTTAGCGTGCATCAAACATCCAAACATCTAAACTTTCACATCTATAATATGAGTAGGATTACTGCTAACTTTATGTCGATAATCTGGAGTAAAATGTCTGCTAAAAGACGTAAATTAAATCTGTAAAATGCTAAGAAGATAATAGAACTTACCAAAATGCAAAGAATGAGAAGCAAGCTAGAGAAGTACCTACAAGTATGAGAAGTACAAGCCGCGCCCGGCGGTTTTACCCCCATTACGATTCTCGTGGGAATATTGGGATAAAAAGTAGCCTAGTATGTACTATTCCAGACTATCAATCTATCTTTGAGACAAATTTCATCTAGATGAGTTCAGCGGCTTCGCCGTTATTGAGGAACAAATATCAAAACTTGATAAAAGAGATTCTGAATTTGTAAACAATTTTGTAATTTAAAATAAAAGTAAGTATTAAAACTAAAATTGATTTTTTGAAAAAACAATGGGATTCCTATAATCCCCTTGTAAAAAAATAATAAAAAAACACATAGTCCTACAAAGTGAGACTTTATTTATTTATTGTTTTGTCATGATTTTAGAAGGTTTTTCATATTTTTTAATAGCAACACTGGTAATGCCGTCTCTTGCCGCCATTTTGTTAAATTTAATAGGCTAATCTGTGGTAAAATTGGTGGGGGGTAGCTAGACTTGAGCCCGATTAACGAGCAAAGAGAGGTCATTCTTCAAACTAGCCTCGAGGGGATAAGTTCACTAAGACGTCGACTGTATCTATATTGTTATACCTGTACTATGCCTGTACCTGTAAGTTGGATCAATAATTATATGAGTGTTATCTGGAGTCTGCGTTTTCTTCATATTTCAGAAGCGGTAAAGTACCCACGTAAGTTTATTTCTAAACCTGATAATAAGAATAATTTGCTTATTCTGTGCTATAGTAATGCCAAACGAGTTATTTTATTCTCTTCACGCAGAGAAAGGATAAATATTCCAGATTCCATGTTAATGCGTATTTTTTTTTATCTAAATGACATTTTAAATACCTTTGCGGTGGATTGTGTTTTGTACTCTCCGACGGAACGGACATAAACTAAATCGCATTTGTGTTTTAATTGATTGTGTTCGTATACGGTCGGGGCTACCCTCCGACTATACTAACATAATTTAAAAAGTCTATATGCGTAGCTTAGTACTAAGATTTTACTAATTCGTGTTCGGGGCTACTCTCCGATCGTGTTAGTTAAATCTAAAGCGTTAAAATTGGAATATTTGTGTGGCGGATTGTGTTCCGTACTAACACAATCCGCCACTACATACGCCGGACATAAACTAGATCACACTTTTATTTGAATTGATTAATTGTGTTCGTGTACGGTCGGGGCTACCCTCCGATTATACTTACATAATTTTAAACGCGGGTATGTAGTAGATATTTTCGTGGCACGATCATAGCGTACCATGAATCTGGCATAATATCTTGATTGTTGTTGTTTAATTTACATGATGTATTAAATGTGGATTGTACAGAATTAATGGAGATGATTGGCATTATTATATTATAAGAGTACTTGCTGTTTATGTTGTTTATAATCTTACACATGGAGCTAGGACTGGCAGTTTTGGCTGTGTACCTACATGTAATGTTTTAAGTAATTAGTGCTAGCACTAATTGGAGCTAGTTTTGATAGCCTTTACTGTTGCACAGAGTGAAATCACTTATGGCTACTAAATCTTGCATACAATCCATGTTTTAACGTGGTATCTAATACCAACAGTAAATAAAAGAAAACTATAAGTTATGAAGCTAGTAAGAAGTAGTAAAGAGTAAGAATAATTTATGATTGGTTGCTCACATTTCATTTATCTTAATATTATTGAAATTAATTATTACTAATTTTCCTTTGTTTTTAATGTATTGAGCGAACGTGTTGTTCTCTGGGTTGAGTGAGTCATGTATGCTTACTGGTTACCTACGTTACCTGGTAAGATTGGTTTAATAGGTACGTATTACTTACTTACAATTGAATTCTGGCTTTCTATTTATTGATATATTAATTAATAGGTACAAATTTTGTGGATTCAATTAATATGAACACCGTGAATAGTAATATAAATTGCTTGAACTATGAATATGAGTTTAAATACAAATATTTTAATATGGTATCTTTAAATATTTAAATATGAAAGTCTTTACGTGAATTTGGATATCTCTAATGTGAATATTTTTAATTTTTAATGATGAGCAAACAAATATAAGGTGTTCACTGGGTTGAGTGAGCAAGCTATGCATGCTCACTGGTTATAAGAGATACATTGAATTTGTTTGTTAAAATGCATTAAATTGAATTTGATATAAGGGGGCGGTATATGTTTGTGGCATACACTCGCCGGATTTAAGAGTACGAACGATGTATGTTGGTGGCATACATTCGTCTGAATATGTTTAAATGTTAAGTGAGTACGTTTCTCACAGGCTGGTTAAATGAGTACCTACTTATATTTCATACTGGTTTACTACCCGTATGGCCACTTTAAAGATTATTAGATTTAAATGAAACTACAACAGAACAAAGATAATTTCAAACGTTTTATTCTTGTTTTTACAATACTCATTTTACATTTTTGCACTAGATAAGTAGCTCTTAATAAAAGAAATGGTTTTTGTAAATAATAAAGGATATAGGTAGCTACTGTAGCTAGTGAACAGTATAAATCATGAATTTTCCTGAAGGGCATATTGTGTTGATAACCTAATGATTTTATTATAGAATGACACGGAACGATCTTTTGCCGATGAATAATGTATACATTCCAAGGTAAATAGCATCTGAAGGAGGAATACCCTTTCTTCGTAGCTGAATCTGGTCAAAGAGGATTTGAGATGATGCAGAGCATTTTGTTTATGGGAAAGTATTGAAGTTGTTTTGATTAAAATGTTTCATGTTTATTTATTTGCATATCGAATAAAACTATTTAAGATTTAATTTTCATCTCGCATAACCGACTAAATTGATTGTAACACCCCCTTAAATAAAGTTTGTAAAGGTCTACCTAAAACAAAACAAAACTATAAAAACATATCTTTTCATAGAAACATTTAGATGTTATCAAAATACTTTTAGGGAAGAATGAAAAGCCTTTTAAATCTACAGTTGCCTACGTGCTTGACATTGAGTATCTAGTAGGTACCACAGCTGTAGCAGTAGATACCTTTAAAGTATTATTGTCAATATGCGCTCTAATTATCGCAACATAGTACCTACTTACTTATAAAGATATTTATATACTAAATTATGTTTTCTTTTTCCTTGCATAATAAGTATCCACATGCTCCACAATTTGAGTAGGGGTTATTGTCTTATCTATTTAAGATTTTTATAATTACCTTAGTTTCCATTTATACGAAATCCATACCATATCTTGATTCTCATGAGTGGTCAATATCCATGAGCTAGGTTTGTTTTTCTATGCCTAGGTCTATGCCCAGGTGACCTTTACGCAGAACTGGATGTATTTCTGATCTTGATAAGATTGGACATGATGACGATTCACTTTTGAATAAGAGCACACTATTAAAGTCGCGAATTTAGTATTCCAAGATTGCGATTGGGTAATACTTTTATAAACTGTGATCTGTGTCACTTAGATTGTTATAGACCTTTTAACTATGGAAACAATATTAGTTTCTGGTATAAGCTTAACAATCTCCATAGCAGTGTTGTAGATACGGTGTACGTACGCATAGTTTTCGGGGTGCCGCTGTCTCTGAGGTACCTACCGGGTTCGATTCCCTGTCGGGTGAATGTTTAAAGCGGACTTTTCAACATTCTGCCCGATTGTATGTGGTAATCCCCGTCGTTGTTCCCAAATGCCATAACACAAGTGCTTGAGTTACTTAGTTCGGGATGGAAGCAATGTAGGTATGCAAAGATATCCAAAATTTACTATTTCCTATTACTTATTTTATTATTGTAACTTTGTTCAAGTGGACATTTCGTCTATTATTTTTGTTATATGTAGCTTAATTTAAAAGAATTCACTATGCTTGACTTTTTAAATTTGAGTTTAGTGGCAAACTTAAATCTCAAATTTTATTTAAATTCAAACTAAATTGTGGATGAGTGCTAGAGAAAGTTTATCAGGAACATACTTTTCCGAGTCTTCTACATAATTAGACAATAAAGCCATAAGACTGATTAGAAATCATTATTCTTTACATTTTTCCGGGAACGTCGAAGATTCTTTATCTAAGTACCTAGTTTGATAGATACATAGATTAATTCTTTATTTGTACACAATATTACGAACGGAACAATCACACACGAAATAATAATAATAATACAAAGATAACAAACTGTTAACCAAATGGTGGCCTTATCGTCTTACTGCGGTTTCTTCCGGGCAACTCAGTTTTGGTTTAGACGGATGGAAAATTTTACAGCCAAAATCACTAGAAGCTATTTTGCTATTTGTGCGTACTGCGTAGTGTTCTAGATCTCTCTTAATGATTTAGATGCAAATCAAAAGCAGAAATACTTAGTTGCTTAGACAGCACTGCAAGAAGCATTCACTGATATCTATTCTAGTTGTTTTCATTAACATAGTGATGAAATTATGTTTTTAATGCAAAAACATGTAAACAGTCCATAGTGCATTTAAGTAGATCGTGTTTATTACACTGTCAAGTTGTAACTGATGTTTTCCTAATTAAGCAAAATAAAGTAAAACGATTATTGCTCAATCACACCTCTCAATTTATTAAAATGTTCTATACAGCTTCATGCAAACATTTTAATTCATGTTTTAAACTTGTTCTAACAAATAAAGCCACAAGTTACCACTGCTGTAGCATACCAAGTTAGTTTTGCCATGTTTTTGTTGTTATTGGCGGTATGATTTATAATTAGTTTTTGAGGATTTTAATACTACCGTCCTAGTGTACGTATTGACAAAATATGATTTCAAATTATGTGAATGTAATTTATTGTTATTTTAATGAGAATTAATATCTTTATTAAACCAAAAATCAAGTAGATCTGTCAAATTTACTGTCTCATTTGGTAGGCTCGTGATACTAAAATTCTTAGCAGTTTACCATTCTCACGGACCTTTGAAGTTCCTTCACATATTGTGTAGTAATCTTTCCATATTTTTTTAGATCTGGTCAGTTGATCATTTGTTTCTACTATGGTTGAAGTTACTAAGTACCTTACATACTAATGTTTATAAAAGAATATGAGAATTCATATACTTACATTTATTTCTATTGATTCATTATCAGATACATCTATTTCTTTTGAATGATTAATAAAATTGATTTGGTTACTATGTGTGTTGTGAGTTTACTGCTTTCAGATGCCAATTGTAGCATCCAGTAGGTACTTATCATGAGCTAGCATTGAGTTAATATAATAATGAGGATCCCGCTACCCTTGAACGTACGAACCAACACAGCATACAAACTGGAGACAGCAGAGTGTACGTGCTGTGGTAATGAGAGGAGATAATATGATACTGAAGGTGCAGATCACAGAGTGATCGTTGTTGTGATGATGATCATCGTGGGCTGTGGTTGTAAGTCGGATATTGAGACGAGTGGATCGCTGATACTGAAATTGACTTATATTGAAGTATATATTATCATGTCATGTATCTTATCTCATTTTACTATTATGATTGCAAAAGCTTGTATGTTTGTTCCCCAATCACGGCTATCGGCTGGATGGATCTTTGAAATCTTTTGTCTGTGGAATAGCATATCGGCTTCTTTTGACCCCGGGAGGATATTTTATTCCCACGGGAAATCATCGTGTAGTTAATTCATTTGGGCGAAAAGCTGTTCATGATTTTACTTGTTCTATTTCTATCCATGGTAATATACTTCTTCATATCCCAATTATAATTATTAAATCTATTTACACTAATATTATTCATAGTAATATGAATATTTGTTGATAAGGATGCGGGTCATGCTCGTATGAGGATACCTTGTAGACATTTTTAAGTTTTGATATTAAATTGCGAACTTGTTTAAAATCATTAACTTATTCATTAGAAATGATAATAATATGATCTTTTGATTTTCATGTACGGAGTGGAACCATGTATTGTACTATTCTAACAGAGGCAGAGAATAGATGCATTTAAGATTTGGTGCTGGAAAAGAATGCTCTGGAAACCTTGGTCAACTGGTTGATAAGTTGAAAAAGCAAATTGTTGCTGTGACGGTTCAAATTGTACCTGCGGCATCTTCATTATCAGTGTAACTTCCTTATAAGAATATTTAAATTAATCGGTAATAATGCCTTTTACGAACATGCCTTTAAATAATTCCTTTAGTTGTCCTAACTCATATTTTGATTTAATACAAATTGTGCACTATGGTAAATACGTATCTATAACTTGGTTTGTTACTCATATCTGGGTAAAAATTTGTAACTTTGCAGAGGCCTACAGTTGTTTTTGTAAGGACTAAACTAGGTCAAACTTAGCGATAGTTAAATTCATCTAATATTAGGTCTTTAATCCTTTCATGACTCGTAGTTGCTTTTTCCACTATTTGAGTGAAGTGATAAGGGTGTCTAGTTATCAGGTTAAAGTTAAATTCTGTACCTACCTATTCCTAATGTAACATTCTTAGGGATTTTGCTTCTGACACCATCTAATATTCTTGAATGTAGCTCCTGACAATGCATTGATGTAAACTAGTACCAAGCTAATCCATTTTTCTTTTATGACCCATAACTAATGCTTATAGATTATAACCAGACTTTACTTTAATCATTCCATATACTTACTTACACAATACATGATTATATAACAAGTATAGTTTCAAAATAAGTTTTCTAAGTAATAATAGTCGATTGTTAACGAATGTCATGATTATGTTAATTTATACATTGATTCAAATAGTTTGAGATTAGTTTGTTATTGATAATTTATTTTATTTGATTATGTATTACTTAACGATTTACTAAAACAATATTTTCACGATAATATCTATATTCTAAACAAGTCATCGGCTTCCTTAAAAGATTATTGTTGAGCATTGTGTAATATAATGTATTTGTTTCAATTATGTTTTAAGTTTTAACTTAAGGTTTTTATCACTATAAGATTAACCTAAATAGGTACATAGTTGTAAGACTTTACTATTGAGAATAATTGTGTATCAGTATATTAGCTGTATACTTACCTAATTAATTGATTCTAAATAATTTTTATATGTGCGTCGGGAGACAGCACGTTATCAGATGGCCGAATGTCATGATTTTAGAAGGTTTTTCATATTTTTTAATAGCAACACTGGTAATGCCGTCTCTTGCCGCCATTTTGTTAAATTTAATAGGCTAATCTGTGGTAAAATTGGTGGGGGGTAGCTAGACTTGAGCCCGATTAACGAGCAAAGAGAGGTCATTCTTCAAACTAGCCTCGAGGGGATAAGTTCACTAAGACGTCGACTGTATCTATATTGTTATACCTGTACTATGCCTGTACCTGTAAGTTGGATCAATAATTATATGAGTGTTATCTGGAGTCTGCGTTTTCTTCATAGTTTTTTTTTTTGCTTTTTTAGGGTAATGTTATGGAGCTGAGTCTACCTGCCCAGAGAGTAAAGGGAGGGCGGGCGGGCAATTTTGTGTAAGTAATGTGGGGGAAGGTGAATGAAGCCAACTCGTAACATAAAACAAGCAAGGAGCTGGTTGTGAGACGGGTCGATTTTTTCTAAATACTGCATTTTCCATTTTTCTATAAAACAAGCAAGTTTTCAAAAAGCGACACAGCGGCCATGTGCGCTAATTTTGCAAACGAAAAATAAAAATTAGTTTGTAATGGTCATTCTCTCAGCGATACAACCTATAAATTACCAGTTTTTATTGATATACCTAACTTTGCACACCCAAATTTTACAGACCAACTTTTTCAGACCTTACTTTTGCAAACTTAACTTTTTCCGACCTAACTTCAGCAGACCAAAATTTAAAAGACAAAACATTTGCTGACACAACTTTTTAAGACCTGACATTTGGAAACTTAACATTTTTGAACCTAACTTTACAGACAACTTTTTCAGCCCTGACTTTGGAAACCTAACATCTTCAAACATAACTTTGCAGACCCAACTTTTTCAAACCTAACTTTTGCAAACCTAACATTTTGGAACCTAACTTTGCAGACCCAACATTTTCAGACCTAACTTATGAACTAACTAGCTAGGGTGAAGGTTCTACTTGTCTACGACAAGTTAAGAGATTTTTAACTTTTAAATTCTTCATGATCACTTAGTAATTTACCAACGATGGATTTAGGCGTTTTAAATGATTATTTGGGCTTTACTCTGATGACTTATATACATAGCATTGTTTTACAAAAAGCATACGCACCACAAAAAATAAAAAAATGGAAATGTACCATCCCTGGACCATCAAAACCCAATACCTGACCAGGCAATGCTCCATTAGCCGACCACTATCAAAAGCGTAAAAAGGCAATAAAAGAAATTAAAAACATTAGTTAGTATTTAAAATGATTGAATAGCAATAGACATATTTTTTTTATCAAAAGCTGCATTGAGTAAATTGAGCATTGAGTAAGCAAGTTTATGGTCGAGCATTGGGTTAGCGAATTTTCTCTCAGTACTAATGGATGACCACCTAGAGGCTAATTATTGTCTAATTTCAAAATCTACATGCGATAGATAGATTTAATTGCCAGGTGGATGGGACTATGAGACACATTGCTAGATTTCTTTTCAAAATGTTTAATTGTGCCAAAGAGAAGTATCAATGTGTCACATTCGTCTGTCAAATGAAAGCGATTGCGATATTTGCGATAGATTTTGAAATTAGACCATTGGACCTACTGCCAGCTAGACTACTATTGGAAAACGACCACATATAGAGTTAAGAAGACTTAATAACTAGCAAAGCAAGTGGTCGAGCATTGGGTCAGCGAATTTTCTCTCAGTACTAATTCAAGATTCAAGATTCAAGATTCAAATCTCTTAATTCAATTTAGATTGTTATTTACAATACTTGTGAACGTCATAGAAGCTACGCCATCGGTTCGCAAACCCTACAGCGGGAGGCCTTGGAGAAGAACCGGCAAGAAACTCCAAGGGTTGTTTTTTTTTTTTTTTTTTTTTTTTGGATGGATGATAAATGGATGACCGCCGTGGTCCACTAATTGGAAAACGACCACATATAGAGTTAAGAAATCTTAATAACTATACATACACACTAACTCTAGTTTAAAATCAAAGATACAGAGCACTTTTGTCATTATGTATCTTTTCCAATAGTCGACCACAGTGGTCGAAGTTAGGGAAATTGTTCAAAATTCTGTTCCAACGTATGGAACAGCCACCTAAAACCATACAACCATAGAAAATGCAGAAATAACACTTTTAAGTTAGTTGATTCGTATCTTTAATACCGCTCTCATGTTTTAATAACAAATATATGGTAACGCTTTCAAAATGAATCAAGATAACGCAAGATATCAATAAAAAATACTCTTAGTAAAACAGACAGGCATTTACCGGGAGCCATAATTACGTCAAAAAACGTCATATATTCTTTATTCTTTATTCTTTATTAACAAATTGCGTTACATGTTACTTAGTAGCTACTAACAAAACATGCAAGCATCAATTTTCACATGCACCTCGAAAGGCACTGCAACGAACAGGAGAGGGGCAGACATTTAAAAAAAAAAATCCTCAAAATATTCCTTAATGGAATAGTAAGCCTTTTCTACTATCAGTTTTTTTAAGGAGCGAATGAACATGCTAATTTTCGTTTCAGCCTTTAAATGCTCCGGCAACTTATTAAAGATTTTAATTGACATCGGGTAGGGACCTGAACTGTGCAATGCTAATTTGGATCTTATTTGTAACAGATTATTTTTGTAGCGAGGCATGTTGTGCCGCGGCGCGTCTATTATTTTTGTGTAAAAATTTGGGTGATTTTTGACAAATTTACACATTTCGAATATATATAAGCACGGTAATGTAAGTATACTAAGGTTCCGAAAATGAGGCTTGCAGCTCTCTCTTTGTCCAATATTGGCAAGTATACGGATGCATTTTTTTTGCAAAATAAAAAGTTCATGTGCATCCACACTGTTACCCCATAGTATAACGCCGTAGTTTAACCACGCTTGTGCGTTGGCATGGTAGGCTGTAACTGCCGTTTTTAAATTTGTACATATTTTTTTTTTAGTTCCCTTAAAGCGTATATAAATTGTGATAACTTTGACTTATTTAGGTTAGGTTAGGTTCTAAGTTGGATTAGGTTGGGTGTGGGACCGGGGGAGGTCATTGGGAGAGCCCCACATAACCCCCGCCGCGTGTCCGAGCGTGGGGGTATGCGTAAAGCATTTCTGACTTGTCAAAAAAAAAAAAAAGGTTAGGTTAGGTTAGGTTAGGTTGGGGTGCGAAGTCAGACAACGTCCCCGTCGTGCACCCTGGGCAACATCGTCGCATTTCCCGCGGTGGCGGCTAATAGTCTACCGGGAGGGAAGCCTCGCGGTTCTATCCGCATTTGCGGTTTCGGTGGCTCCGCGCTGGCGTCCCAGACATATTCTGTGCAGCGGTAGCGCGGTTCGGGCTCGGCCGGCGTCCTGGACAGTCCAGTAGCGGCGGTGCGAGCGTAGGCGGCGGGTCCGTCCGATTGCGGTTGTCGCAATCGGCGGACGGGTCTTCATGGCCAACCGTCGGCGAAGCCGTCCCTTTCAGTCACGTTTTGGGGGACGGTGGGGCTGCCCTTAGTTGGGTGTCCCCGCGAGGAGACAACCTCACTAAAAAACCCTAATCCTACGCCTGCCACGGGCTAGGGGATGGATGGCTGGTGGGAGACCAGTCCCAACGTGGCCAACGGAGCAGGGGACTGGCAGACCCCCTGCTTCGTGAACCATACGCTTACCCGGGCATGGAGCCTCTGCCCGGGTGGCCCGATTATTTGCTACCATAATCGTGGGAATCAAAATGGAATCCAAAACACAAAAATTAATTTTAAAGTTCGGCGGTGGGCCTAGCTCGGGCGGAAGAGAGCGGGTGAAGCTTAGCTCAGGCGAGATAAGTGAGCACGAAATGTTTTCGGCGTCCGAAACGAACGGGGCGTCTTCGAAAGGTTCAGTTGCGGGCAGTCAGTCCAGTTTAGCGCCGGCTGCAGCTGGCTCTTCAGTAGCAGGCAGTATGCCCAATCTTGTCTCAGCGTCGGCTGGCCCTTCAGCGACGGCTGGCGTTTCAGCGTTGGCTGACCCTTCAGCGTCAGCTAGCCCTTCAGCAGCGAGTAGTCAGTCTTGCCTTGCCGCCAGGGGAGTTGGTAAAAAGTCTAAGGCAAAAAAGCGTACGAGAGATGTCCAATCCTCTCCTGAGTCTGATGATAGGGTGAGGACTTCTGCGCCGACCACTAAAAAGCTTAAGCCATTCGCTGTTGGGCGTGGTAGTGGGAAACGCGGTCGTCCTCCAACCAAGAGCATTGGTACTGGTATAGGTCGTGCGAAGGATATGCTGCGGAATATGGCAAGGACTGAGTTTGTCAAGTCGTTAAAACTCCGCCTATTGGACGACTATGAAAGGGACGCGGATGATGCGTTTGAGTTCACTGGTGGAGAGTTCGCTGGCGGACAGTATGACATGCCCGGGTAAGCGTATGGTTCACGAAGCAGGGGGTCTGCCAGTTCCCTGCTCCGTTGGCCACGTTGGGAGTGGTCTCCCACCAGCCATCCATCCCATAGCCCGTGGCAGGCGTAGGATTAGGGTTTTTTAGTGAGGTTGTCTCCTCGCGGGGACACCCAACTAAGGGCAGCCCCACCGTCCCCCAAAACGTGACTGAAAGGGACGGCTTCGCCGACGGTTGGCCATGAAGACCCGCCGCCTACGCTCGCACCGCCGCTACTGGACTGTCCAGGACGCCGGCCGAGCCCGAACCGCGCTACCGCTGCACAGAATATGTCTGGGACGCCAGCGCGGAGCCACCGAAACCGCAAATGCGGATAGAACCGCGAGGCTTCCCTCCCGGTAGACTATTAGCCGCCACCGCGGGAAATGCGACGATGTTGCCCAGGGTGCACGACGGGGACGTTGTCTGACTTCGCACCCCAACCTAACCTAACCTAACCTAACCTTTTTTTTTTTTTTGACAAGTCAGAAATGCTTTACGCATACCCCCACGCTCGGACACGCGGCGGGGGTTATGTGGGGCTCTCCCAATGACCTCCCCCGGTCCCACACCCAACCTAATCCAACTTAGAACCTAACCTAACCTAACCTAACCTAAATAAGTCAAAGTTATCACAATTTATATACGCTTTAAGGGAACTAAAAAAAAAAATATGTACAAATTTAAAAACGGCAGTTACAGCCTACCATGCCAACGCACAAGCGTGGTTAAACTACGGCGTTATACTATGGGGTAACAGTGTGGATGCACATGAACTTTTTATTTTGCAAAAAAAATGCATCCGTATACTTGCCAATATTGGACAAAGAGAGAGCTGCAAGCCTCATTTTCGGAACCTTAGTATACTTACATTACCGTGCTTATATATATTCGAAATGTGTAAATTTGTCAAAAATCACCCAAATTTTTACACAAAAATAATAGACGCGCCGCGGCACAACATGCCTCGCTACAAAAATAATCTGTTACAAATAAGATCCAAATTAGCATTGCACAGTTCAGGTCCCTACCCGATGTCAATTAAAATCTTTAATAAGTTCCCGGAGCATTTAAAGGCTGAAACGAAAATTAGCATGTTCATTCGCTCCTTAAAAAAACTGCTAGTAGAAAAGGCTTACTATTCCATTAAGGAATATTTTGAGGATTTTTTTTTTAAATGTCTGCCCCTCTCCTGTTCGTTGCAGTGCCTTTCGAGGTGCATGTGAAAATTGATGCTTGCATGTTTTGTTAGTAGCTACTAAGTAACATGTAACGCAATTTGTTAATAAAGAATAAAGAATAAAGAATATATGACGTTTTTTGACGTAATTATGGCTCCCGGTAAATGCCTGTCTGTTTTACTAAGAGTATTTTTATTGATATCTTGCGTTATCTTGATTCATTTTGAAAGCGTTTCCATATATTTGTTATTAAAACATGAGAGCGGTATTAAAGATACGAATCAACTAACTTAAAAGTGTTATTTCTGCATTTTCTATGGTTGTATGGTTTTAGGTGGCTGTTCCATACTTTGGAACAGAATTTTGAATAATTTCCCTAACTTCGACCACTGTGGTCGACTATTGGAAAAGATACATAATGACAAAAGTGCTCTGTATCTTTGATTTTAAACTAGAGTTAGTGTGTATGTATAGTTATTAAGATTTCTTAACTCTATATGTGGTCGTTTTCCAATTAGTGGACCACGGCGGTCATCCATTTATCATCCATCCAAAAAAAAAAAAAAAAAAAAACAACAACCCTTGGAGTTTCTTGCCGGTTCTTCTCCAAGGCCTCCCGCTGTAGGGTTTGCGAACCGATGGCGTAGCTTCTATGACGTTCACAAGTATTGTAAATAACAATCTAAATTGAATTAAGAGATTTGAATCTTGAATCTTGAATCTTGAATTAGTACTGAGAGAAAATTCGCTGACCCAATGCTCGACCACTTGCTTTGCTAGTTATTAAGTCTTCTTAACTCTATATGTGGTCGTTTTCCAATAGTAGTCTAGCTGGCAGTAGGTCCAATGGTCTAATTTCAAAATCTATCGCAAATATCGCAATCGCTTTCATTTGACAGACGAATGTGACACATTGATACTTCTCTTTGGCACAATTAAACATTTTGAAAAGAAATCTAGCAATGTGTCTCATAGTCCCATCCACCTGGCAATTAAATCTATCTATCGCATGTAGATTTTGAAATTAGACAATAATTAGCCTCTAGGTGGTCATCCATTAGTACTGAGAGAAAATTCGCTAACCCAATGCTCGACCATAAACTTGCTTACTCAATGCTCAATTTACTCAATGCAGCTTTTGATAAAAAAAATATGTCTATTGCTATTCAATCATTTTAAATACTAACTAATGTTTTTAATTTCTTTTATTGCCTTTTTACGCTTTTGATAGTGGTCGGCTAATGGAGCATTGCCTGGTCAGGTATTGGTTTTTGATGGTCCAGGGATGGTACATTTCCATTTTTTTATTTTTTGTGGTGCGTATGCTTTTTGTAAAACAATGCTATGTATATAAGTCATCAGAGTAAATCCCAAATAATCATTTAAAACGCCTAAATCCATCGTTGGTAAATTACTAAGTGATCATCAAGAATTTAAAAGTTAAAAATCTCTTAACTGGTCGTAGACAAGAAGAACCTTCACCCTAGCTAGTTAGTTCATGAGTTAGGTCTGAAAATGTTGGGTCTGCAAAGTTAGGTTCCAAAATGTTAGGTTTGCAAAAGTTAGGTTTGAAAAAGTTGGGTCTGCAAAGTTATGTTTGAAGATGTTAGGTTAGGTTAGGTTAGGTTAGGCTAGGTTAGGTTTTTTTTTTTTTTTTTTTTTTATTAAATGAAACGTCAGCCTGCAGACACTTGGTCCGCACTTTTTTGAGTTTGTTTTTATTTTATTATTTTGTATGTTAAAAGCTTATAAATATACACTGAAATCAGTGAGCTCCGCGTTTTAAAAACTACTAAAAGTAACAAAATAATTTAGAAGATATGTGAAAAATATAAATAAGTCATTTCACAGCTGTAGGGTAGTTTCCTTATTCTAGTGTTAGTTTTTATGATAAAATAAATACAAATAACAATACATTTGTGTCTTAGTATAGTAAAATATTTATATATGTAACTATACTTTCACATCGTCAGTTTTTTTATTTTTATTTTTATTTAATTATGTTTTTTTTTTTTTTATATTTCTTTTTTGTTTTTTTTTTTTTTTTTTTTTTAATTTTGTTATATTTTTTTTTTATTATTATTTTTATATATATATTTTTTTTTATATATGTTAATATTATGTAAAACTGTTTTTTTTTTTATTTATTTTTTTTTTTTATTTTAATGTCACTTACTAACTATTACATTTTTTTTTATTATGGTAGGTGGTAGGTGTAGCGTAGAACTAAAAACAGATTCTTATTTTAGGTATTATTATATTATATTCTCTTATGAGTCTTATTTCTATGTACCTATAAGACACTTAGACATAGCTATATCTAAGTATCTTATAAGTATTATTATTATAATTATAATAGCTAGGAGCGACTTTCTCTAGAAGCACGAGCGGATGCTTCACGATCACTGCGCTCCTTTCTTGATCTTTCCTCGCGAGCGAGATCGCGTTCATATTTGATTGCGTCTCTTCGAGCCCGATCTTCGGCTAAGCGTGTATCTCGCTCACGCTCTCTCTGCTCGCGTCTTTCCTCGGCCTCCCTCATCTCCCTTCGTCGCCTTTCCTGCTGCTCGGCAACAGCGAGTTGTTGTTTCTCGAACATTTCACGTCGAAAATTTCTATCGAGCTCACGTTCAGCTCGTCTTAAGCGCTCGTCTTCTAGCTTCTGCTCTCGACGAACCTTATCGCGTTCTAAGCGTTCAGCGCGTTCGCGAAGTTCGCGTTCCTCCCTTTCCTTCTTACGCGCCGCTTCCTGAAGTGCGCTGCGATAGCCATTTTCGCGGTGATGTTTTTCTCGCTGCTGCCGATTGCGGGAAGCTTGGTGAGATGCCTCGTTACCCATGGCGAGTCTGTAGTGAGTGAAAGAACAGGTTCTAATTTTTGTACTATTTTATTATGCTATTAACAATTTGCTATGCCACCAAGACGAAAAACCAGTGATGTTTTTTTCTTTTTATAACTTACTTCGGCAAGCGCGTCGGGGCTGTCCGTAATTCCCGCGAGACCTGGAGAAGTTGTTCCCGGATGGGAATGTCGCCGCGCCTTATTGCCATTTTGAGGTTGTAGTCCACTATTCTTGACGTCGTCGCATTCTCCGCACGCAGTACCAGACGAGCGGTTGCATCATCTGTAGTGCTGTCGGTGTAGTAGGTGCAGCTTTTCGTGTGCCTGGAGAGTGCGACGACGGCATGAGGGACGCTTTGAAGAAGGTTGGATGACTTGGATGTTGTACGCACAACAACCACTGTCTCATAAGTTAATCCCTGCGCTTCGTGGATGGTTAGAGTTCGAGATTCCGGTTCGGTTCCATAGCCTTGGCTGATAAGCTCTGCTTTCTCAGCTTGGGTGTGAACGAGATAGAGGGTGCCGTTTGACTTCGGAATCATCGAGCCGGTGTACCTTTTCAGCGCTAGGGATTTGATGAGAGTCTTGGACGAGTATATGCCACTGTAGATCTCATTGAGGGCATATGCTACATCCATTGGGTTCCTGTACGTACACAGGAGTTCTTTGGTGATGTTTAGGACAGGATTTGGTCTGTTGTATTTCAGCGGGAAGAGGTTATTCCGGTCAATGTAGGGGAGTTGGTTGTTGTCCCCTATGAGAAGAGCTTCACTGGCTTGGGCTACTTGAATTGCCAGCACTATGGATCCGAAATGGTTCATTAAGGCTTCGTCCACCATAAGGCGTGTACACGATTCACCTTCATGAATACCATTGACAAGTAGGGATGCCATAGTGCGCACTCGTGATTTGACTCTTTCGCCAATTTTAGGCTCCAGTTTATCCCTCAGGTCTTTTGCTGCCCCTGTGGTGGTGGTGACTACTATATCCTTTTCCGCGTCAAATTCGGAAACCACCCAGGTTGTTTTGCCGCATCCAGGGACTCCGTTGATCCAGGCAATTGTGGGTTTCGTCCAGTGATCCGGGCGTCCTCCTTCGAACAGGTTACCCGCTATGGTTTGCGCCATTTTGAGTATCCTGTCGTCCAGCATCACCCTGGTGCACTTGGCGACCACCACAATTGGGTCTCCGGGTGGTGTTCTGAAGATAGAAACTCCTTCACTTCTGGCTCTGTCCTCATCAGCTACCACAAAACCGCACGTGTTGCTGTAAGCTGTCATGTACGACCCCGACATGCTGCCCGCTAGGACTTTTGCGTTGTCGTTGTCGTAGATCGCCGCCCCAGCTTCGCTTAACAGAACTTGTAGCAGGCTAATTGTGTCCCGGCGGTACGCCTGGATGATTTTTTCACAAGCGTCCGTGTTTACTTTGAGGGTTGCCTTGGTTATTGCTACAAATTCCATGAATGCGTTTATCATGTGATCCTGTGGTTCGTTGGCCGCTATGAACTTCGGAGTCTCTACCTGTCCCTTGTCTGCACGTGTACGGGGCAGAAGGGGGGGTTCCGACTTTTGACGCGGGGCTAGTTTTAAGAAGTCTTCCACCGCCTTCTCCGCTGACTTAGTTCTTTTAAGGTTTTGGAGCTTTTTGGAAATTTTGTTCGGTATCGCCTGGAAGGCTTTGCCTAGGGTGGATAACATCGACGAGAAGTTGGTTCTGTTGCCAATGTTTTTAGAACTCTGAGCCTCTACTCTCGCCGCTTGTACCCTTTGCTGGAGACGTTCTGACCCACTTGCATTCGGGTTTAGGACGGGGTGGTCCCAGTGGTCTGTGGGGACACGTGATACGTCATGGTCGGGGGGTTTGGTCAGAAGGTAACTCAGGCTCTGGCCCCTGTCCTCGTACACCACAAGTTCGTGGTATTTTGAGGCCAGGAGAACTCCTTCGTAGTCCTTTGTTTCCCCTGAGATGTACTCTACGGTCATGGCGTCCACGCTGATCTTTCGAGGAGAGGTCTCAGGTGATGCTCGGTTCCCTATACACGTCAGTACTGGACACATTTGCTCGAACTCGGTGATGTCATAACCAGCGCAGAACAGTGCGATGACTTTGTTGTCTTTCCGCACTAGTCTGCACGTGTTGTTTTCGACTTTCACCGTGGGAAGTTGGTCGAACACTTTGCGCCGCATGGTGATCTTGCGCGTGCTACCGTTTATAAGAGCTCCGAGACCTGGAGAGATGGTTACCCTGTTTTTTGCTAAGGCACTGCAGTAGGCTATTCCAAGACACTCTGTGTTGTTGTCCATGAACAGCGCTACTCCTCTAAGCCTTATTCCAGGTCGACCCGGGTGAGCCAAGCTTAATATATCTAGGGTTTTCTCGTCTTTTTGCGTCAGTAAAGGCATGTTAGTTTGTTGTTGTGTGTTGGTTTGTGGTAGTGGTGATGTTGGAGTTGGAACGTTTAGGGTGCTGTTGCGGCGTGAAGCTGCTTCGGCAATATATCCCATAAAATCCAGCAGTTGGTATCTGGATTTTTTACATTCCAACAGTGAGTGTAGTGTGGCTTGTGTAAGTGTCGTGTCAAGAGATTGGGTTAAGTTATGGCGTTTTATTTGGAAGCGGGGACATTCGAGCAGTAGATGCCATACCGACTCGTTTACGGTGGTGTCGCACTCGCAGCCCGGGCTGTACCTGAGGTTAAACCGGTGAAGGTACTCTCCAAAGCCACCGTGGCCTGTCAGGATTTGAGTCTGAAAATGGTTCGGTTTTGCTTCTCGCACTATCCGATATGCCTTATCCACATCCGGGAGAAACACTTTTGTGACCGAGCCAGTTTCGGAGCTATCGTAGCGATCCTGCCATTTCTGGACAGTTTCTCTACGGATTGTTTTCCTGACGTAGGAGAGTGGTACCTCCGCGTAGTCGGGGTGTGGCGTTGGTTTTGAGGCTGCTGTTTTTGCCAACTCATCTGCTCTTTCGTTCCCTGGAGTCCCTACGTGAGCTCTTAACCAGAAAAGCCTCACCTGCCTTCCCTCTTCTCTTATCTGAGCTATATCTTCCTTAATGGTTTTGGCCAAGGGGTGCAGCACTTTGGGGTTGTTAAGTAATTCGAGCGAGGATCTCGAGTCGCTCAAGATGTTAACCATAATTTTACCGCTCGCCCTTGCCTTCTTGACCGCTCTGTGAAGTGCATATAGCTCGGATTGGAAGACCGTACAAGTTTGGTCGAGGCTAAAAAGATCGTTCGAGGTTTCTCTTCCGTCCTCCCACCATGTTAGGGCAGCTCCAACCTTACCCTCCATTTTACTGCCATCTGTATAGACTTGTGGTCCTGTAATTTGGAGGGTTGCTTCGGTGTCGCTGTCCATGTTCTCCAGGAGCTCGTACTCGGTTGTTATTTGAGTAGCTGGGTGAGGGAAGTCTAGGAACTTCACCTTTTTCTCGAGCTGTCTTCCTGGTGGTAGGAAGGTGGTAGAGATACCTTTTTTCGCCTCGTACATTGCGGCATTTTCTTGTATGCGTAGGTCCAGTGGAAGTGTCCCTGACAAAGCCAGCACTGAAGTGAGTGATGTTGTCCTGTATGCTTTGCAGATTTTTTGGGCAAAGCTTCTTTGGATTGCTTCCAATTGTTTTTTGTTAGTTTGAAGTTTCGAAGCTTCTGACCAGGCGCACGACCCATAGGTGATGATGGGTTCAATCACCGCGACGTAGATGGTCCTTACGATTTCCCTGTTGAGTCCCCAAGTAACCTTAGCTGCACACGCTAGCTGTTTGTATATATTGGAGGCTTTTTTCGATACTGCCTTCACGTGTGAGTTGAAGTTAAGGTTCTTGTCTATTACGAGTCCTAGGAGTTTAATTTCGTCAACAATAGCTAGTGTTGTTCCAGACATTTGTATGGTGGGGGGGTCGAATTTAAGTTTTTTCGTTAGCAGCATAACGTTGGTCTTGTGTGCTGCGAAATTCAACTTGTTTTGTTCCCCCCATTCTGTAACTTTACCTAGCACATTGTTGGCGTTTTCTTCCATTTGGACTATGGACTTCCCGGAGAAGACTAGGACACCGTCGTCGGCGAAAGCCTGGTAGTAGACGTCCTCACTCGACAGTATTTGTAGCAGGGGATCCAGAATGAGGTTCCAGAAGGTTGGTCCACCGATTGAGCCTTGGACACATCCTTTAGTAGTGGCCCTCTCGCTTTTAGCCCCTGCGTAGTTTACCGTTATTTTCCTTCCCATGAGGTATGAGTCTACTAACTTGTATAGGTTTTGTGGGCACTTCCTGGTCAGAAGTTGACGCTTTAGAGCCGGCCACCAGGCGTTGTCGAAAGCGCCCTCTATGTCCAGTGAGATAATTATGACCGATTTTCTAGCTTCGAGCTCGGTTCGGATATGTCTCGTCAGGTCATAGAGAGCGTCCTCTGTCCCGCGTTGTGGCATAAAACCGTACTGTTTGGGGTCGAGAGTTGGTAGAAGGTGCCACTGCAGCCTGCCCACCAGGAGTTTTTCGAGAATCTTACCCAGGATCGATAGAAGGCCTATCGGTCTGTAATTTTTCGGGTGGGTGTAGTCATCTTTTCCTAGTTTCCGGATTATGACTACATGAGCTGTTTTCCACTGTGACGGGAAATAAGACATGGCTAGACATTGGTTTGCAATTGCCATGAATATTTCTCTTTCGCTTCGAACAGCTCTGGCGCAGATGTCGGCGGTAAACCCATCTGACCCTGGGGCTTTCTTCGGGCTTTGTGCTTTTAGCACAGCCTCGACTTCAGCCTCAGTGAAAGGTGGGTCATCCGCCGATGTTTCCCTCACTTGGTCTTCTGTTCTGCTCTCCACAAGTTGTCTGAGTTGGGTGTGATACGGGTTATCTGTCGTTACAGAGTCCTCAGGGTAAAAAGTGTCGGCTAGTAGGTCTGCCGATTCTCCCTGGCTGAGTGTTCTGCCATCTGAGCTACGCAGGAGCATGTCCTCTTGCCTCCCACCTGTGTTCCTGATGACTCTGTAAATTCCGTCCCACATACTCTCTCCTTCTTGTGTGGTGCAGAAGTTTTTCCAACTCTCAGTTTGGGCCTCCGAGGCTTTCCTTAGGTATTCCTCTTTGGCCTCTAAGTAATCCCGTAGTACGGCTTCTTTCCGGATTGGGGCAGCATTCCTGATCCTGCGCTTCTTACGAAGCACTTCTTTATGGAGGCTGTTTATCTCCTGTGTCCACCACGGAGGGGTCGAGTTTGTCTTCCTGTTGCCTATTCTTGGGATCGCATGCGCGCATGCTTCCTCGATGGAGTCTATATAGTCTTGTATGTTGGATTCCAGATCCTGGTGGCTCTTTGCCGACCTTATCGTCTCGGCGTTTAAGTCCCTCCTTGCTAGGGCTTCGTGTAGTGTCGTATCGAAATCGCACCACTTTGCCTTTTTACAGTTGTACCTTATGGTGGAAGTACGAGGAATTGGTTGTAATGTTCCTCCTACCACCAGGGTGAAAGAGATGGCGTTGTGGTCTGCTGTGGTGAGATTTCTGTCTACATACCAGTTGTTAACTTTCCCTAGCAAAGGTGCCGAACAAGCCGTGACGTCGACGAAGCTGCTGTGAAGCTTGCCTCCTCGATATACCTCGAAGGTCCGTGTGTTGCCGGTGTTGAGGATGTGGTAATCCATTTCGGACAGGAAGGATGAGTACTCTCGGCCTCTCTGGTTTTCGGACGGGCTGCCCCACCAGTGGCTCCATGCGTTTACGTCTCCCCCAATAAGAATGTTGGCCGTGTGGACGGAGAGCTTATCGCATACTGTTTTTGTTCTGTCTATATACGGGTTTATGTTTTCGTCTCCCTCGTAGTATACGGACACAACTCCAAGTTTAAGCCGGCCGGCTTCCACTAATACCGCTGCCTCCGTTTCTGTGACAAGCTGTGGGTCATGCGTAACCTTCAGCTTGTCACTGAAGACGATTACAGCAGCCTTTACAGGTTTCTGGCGGTTGAGGGTGCACTGGATGACTCTGGTGCCTGGGACTTGCTTAACTATGCCTGAGGCTCCCACGTAGGGTTCCTGGATAATAGCCACCGCTGTCCCGAGGTCCGCAGCCGCCTTTAACAACTCGGCCGTCGCTTGCTTTGATCTTTGTAGGTTGGCCTGGATGAAATGTAGGCTGGTGTGTCCGTGGTTACTGTAGAGGGCGTTCCCAGTCAGAACAGTGGCGTTAACAGTACGCGATCCTGGACCGCGCTATGTTGTCCCAGACTCGCCGTTCAGGACATATGTCGCTGAAGGCTATGTGGGGCATAACGTTTGAGGTGTGAGGTGAGGGTCCTTTACTTTTACTGCAGTTTTTGCAGTTTGGTGGTCGGTTGTCTTTTCTGGCTGGACAGTCCTGCCAGGAGTGGGATTCAGCGCAATAATTGCAGCTTTCGTCCTTTTCCTTGCAGAGAGCCTTAGTGTGTCCAAAGCCCAGACATTTGGCACATTGAACAAGAGGCGATTGGTCCTCTACGGTCGATTTCCCTAGACCAATGTGGACCGCCCCTGCCTCCATGACGCGCTTATAAAGTGAGGGAGACACCTCAAGCACTGGGTGGCACTGAAGGTTATTTCGTGCCCTTTTGCGGTAGCGCACTGACATTTTTCTTTGGTCCTCTGCCAGGTCTTCAAACAATTTCTTGTTTTGGGCCTGCAGGTGCTCCAGGAGCTCTTTGTCGCTATGATAGGCCATTACGTTGTTGAGTCTTATCAAGGGGTTGTTGTTTTTGCCAGTCTCTACTGTGAGAGTTTCTGTTTTTGTAAGTTGGTCCCTTACTGTTTTGGCACTCTCCTCATTACCGAAGCTTAACACCACTTTCCGGTTTTTCGCTTTACGGACTCTGTCCACCTGTATACCCGCCCCGTTAAAGTCGAGCACCGATCTGATCGTTTCAATTACCTTTTCCCCGGTGTTGGTGGGGTCGGTCGACGTCACGATGATCGTGTGGTTCGGCTTTGCAGGGGGTTTTGGACGAGCCGCTACGGTTGCGTAAGTGGTGTCAGTTGGTTTGGTGGTTGTGGGCGCGAGTGCCTGTGTATTTTTCTTTAGGGCGGAGTTGATCCACACGAGTGTGTTGTTCAAAGCTTTGGATTGGCTGGCCACCTCTGCCACATCTGCCCTCAAAGGATTCATCATCTCCTCCAGATGTGTCGCCGTTTCAGAGATAGCCAGCTCTGATCCAATGCCCATTGGTCCAGATGGAACTGGGCCACTCGTGTAGGCAACATCCTTAACTTCCTCCAATTCCTTAAGGATGTCTCTCGTCCTCGCTCTGATCGCCGAGGTCTCTTCCCTTATTACCTCCTGGACTTCCTCCTTAGTGGCCGCCTTAACGCTGCGGAGGCATCCAGAGACTTCTCGTAGCTCATCTCGCAGCGCGCTTATCTCTGCGTTGATAGTTTGCAGAGATGCAGCCAGTCCGGTATCGGTCTCGGAGGTTTGTGATGTAGAAGATTTTGGCGATGGATGCCCTTTACGTGGTGTTACCTGAGCATCCATTTTTAAATAGTGGATCTCATTAGCGAGGTCGCCCAATTTTAACTTTATTTCCTCCAGAGCCGGTTGAAGGTCTTGATGGGGGTGTTCTCGTGAAGGAAGTTGAGGGGGGTGCGCGGGGAAGGCTTGGTCGGTGTTACGTTGGGTTACTGGGGGGGTCGATGGTGTTGCCTCCTTTACTTCAAACTGGATGGCCTTCACTGTCTTTATGAGGCCATCCATTTCAAAGTTCAGCCAGCTTTGTACCCCTGTGACTGCCTTATGTGTGCCGGTCCACGCCTCCCTTGACTCCTGTAGCCTCAGCTCAAAGTTGTTTCGTTCTTCTTCGAGCTTCCTAATGTGGGCTCTTTCCACCTTGACCATTTCTCTCGCCGCTCTTGTCCTTTCAACTTCAAGGTTTAGGCGGTGCCTATTCCTTGAATCGGCGAGAGATAAAACCAGCTCGTAAAGGTTTGCTAGCTGCTCCACCGCTGTCTCCCGTAGCTCCCGCTTTAGATTTTTTGCGGATTCTATTGCGCCCTTTCCGGTCATGAGGAACTCTCGCGCACTCTCGGTTGCAAGGTCCTTACAGACACCAGTTCGCAAGCCTATCGGCGGAAGAAAACTTTTCCTGCCGCTTGCCACGCTCTCGATGTCCGTCCACTCATCGTCGGTTAGTGCCTCCTGATCACTATTGTATGGAGATGTATTTTGTGATGCGGACTCAGTGAGTTTGGGGCCCTCTTCTGACGCCTGATGTTCTGGCGTGTTTGAGAGGACTATACTGTAATGGTCCTTGCGGGCTGTTAAGGGGGCACTGGTGTGTGGTTCGTGGTTGACGCTTGGGGACGTTAGTGGGCAGCTTCGGTTGTGGTAGTGTGGTTCAGGTTGTGTATTTTTGTCGGTGCCAGTGTTGGTGTGTTTGTGTTTTACTGGAGTGGTGAAGTCGCAGATGGACGCATCCGCAGTCAAGTCGCGCATCTGATCAGCCGTGATCTTCCGGCTGATGGCTTGTGCGTTCTTGATGGACACTGCCCTTCTGAGACCTCCTGTGTTTAGTCGTTTAATTATGCCTTTACTGTGGGCAATATTCTTGCATAGGTCGCTTGGACCTTTTGGTTGCCCACTATTCCGTTTTGGACGTGACGAAGTCGCCCGATGTTTGGTGGCTGATGGAGTGTAGGATATTTTTTTTGTAGGCCCTGCTCTTTTTTGTGTGACAGGTGGTGAGAATTCCTTTTTAGAAGTGGATGGGAGGGGGACCGTGGTTCTCCCTGTCTCACTAGACTCCGTTTGCCCTTCTTCGAAGTTCGGTGACTGTTTGGTGGGGGTGTTTGACGACATCACTGACTTTAATTCCCGGTTATGTATAGCAGTTAAATTTAAGTGATAAGTACTTATTATAATTATTCTAATTTATGTTAGTTGTATCAAACTTACCTCTACAACTGTGATGTTGAGTGTGAATTTAAAAAATTTTTTAAAAATAATATGGATTGATGTTAAAATCTCCCTTCGCGGATTGAATTCCTAGATTCCCTCGGAGCCAATCGACGGGGTTTTTGATGCCGATTCGTTTGAGCCCAATCTCGGGTTTCTACGGCCAATATTGGCTGAGTTAGGCTCCGGGGGGGTGAGGTACCAAAATCGGGGGGGGGAAGGTTTCGTGGGGCGGCGTTTGAGAGGGGGGGGCTGGAGGGGGGGTTTAGGGGGTTTCGTGGGGCGGCGTTTGGGAGGGGGGGTTCGCAGGGGGGTTGGGGGGGTTTCGTGGGAAAACGTTTGGGGAGGGGATTGGAGAGAGAGGGGGGTTGGGGGGGTTGGGTTGGGGGTTTAGGGGCTTCCTCAGGGTCTCTAGGGGGGGCCTGGTCTCCTACTACCTTTGGTGAAAGGCCCAACTCTCGGCCGTTCCTGGTTCAGGAGTTCTCTAGATCCTGGTCCGGAGCTGGTTCCGAAGGTGAGGTAGACTGTGATGGTTCTATTTGGCCTGGTTCCTTGGAGTGGTGGGAAGGTCCTGGTGTGTATCCTCTTTGAGTGGAATTCGTACCTTTCAGCTGTTCCTGGCTGAGGAGTTATATAGACCCTGGGGGGGGTGGGGGTGGAAGTAAGGTCAAAGGGGTGGTTTGAAATTCTCCTTAAAGTCTGCGGTGTGTGCCTGATCTCCTAATACCTTTTGTGAAAGGCGTAGCTCTCTGCCGTTCCTGGTTCAGGAGTTCCCTCGATCCTGGTCCGGAGCTGGTGCCGAAGGTGTAGTAGACCGGTTTTGTAGCTTTGGTCTTGTTCCTTGGGGCGGAGAGAGGATCCTGATGTTCTGGTTCCTTTGGTGAAAGTTAGTTTGCTCTGCCGTCCCACGTTGAGGAGATCCTTTGACCCTTGGGGGGTACGTGGAATATGAGGATTTTGGGGGGTTGGAGGGGTTACCTAATTGCAGCGGCAAGGTCCAGGGTATGTATCTCCGATGGTGAAAAGTGCAACTCACTGCTGCATTCAGATGAGGAGATCCTTCGAGCCTGATGATGACCAGGTGAGCGCCTCGTGGTTGTCTTCAGCGCTGGTCCTCCAGATTCCTCAAGCCGCCGAAAGTGTCTTCAGCCACGGCCGCCGCTAGTTGTTATGCGGTAATGACGCGAATGACGTGCGAAAACGGCGCCAGACTGTCGGGCACGTGGAGGTTTTGTGATTTTCCACAGATCTTGTATGGGAAATTTGGTACCTTTCGACGGCTGTAACTCCTTTGGGGATGGTCCGATTCTGAAGGTTGAAACGCCGGCAAAGCCGGCGTTGTATTCTCCACACGATGGTATATATTAAATGTAGGGGTACCTGTTAATTCCGGTGTTACTCAGCTTGGAGTTCGGTGTCCTGTATCACTGGAGTCCTGCAGGATAAATCGCCACAAACGATAATCCTGGTGAGTCGGACACTGAACTGACACTGAATATTGCCGGAATTAATTTATGAGCACTTTTACTATTTTTTTAGCGATTTTCTACGCGGAGCTGCGTGGTGACAGTGTCGCTTAGAGTGAAGTACTGGCTAGGTTAGGTTAGGTTAGGTTAGGTGGGGTGCGAAGTCAGACAACGTCCCCGTCGTGCACCCTGGGCAACGTCGTCGCATTTCCCGCGGCGGCGGCTAATAGTCTGACGGGAGGGGAGCCTCGCGGTTCTATCCGCATTTGCGGTTTCGGTGGCTCCGCGCTGGCGTCCCAGACATATTCTGGGCAGCGGTAGCGCGGTTCGGGCTCGGCCGGCGTCCTGGACAGTCCAGTAGCGGTGGTGCGAGCGTAGGCGGCGGGTCCGTCCGATTGCGGTTGTCGTAATCGGCGGACGGGTCTTCATGGCCAACCGTCGGCGAAGCCGTCCCTTTCAGTCACGTTTTGGGGGACGGTGGGGCTGCCCTTAGTTGGGTGTCCCCGCGAGGAGACAACCTCACTAAAAAACCCTAATCCTACGCCTGCCACGGGCTAGGGGATGGATGGCTGGTGGGAGACCAGTCCCAACGTGGCCAACGGAGCAGGGGACTGGCGGACCCCCTGCTTCGTGAACCATACGCTTACCCGGGTACGGAGCCTCTGCCCGGGTGGACTGATTATTTGCTACCATAATCGTGGGACTAAAATGGAATCATCAAACAAAACAAAACTAATTTTAAAATTTGGCGGTGGGCCTAGCTCGGGCGAAAGAGAGCGGGAGAAGCCTAGCTCAGGGGCTTTAAACGAGCGAGCGCATTCTGCGTCAGAAATGTTTTCGGCGTCGTCTAAAAACTCCGTTTCGGACGTTTATTCAGCGGATGAGGAGTGTGCTCCTTCTAACACAGGAAGCGCAACCAGCCTTAATGCAGGTGCTAGAAGAAAACGCCCTCTTGAGGAATTTTTAACCCCGGACTCCGTCGGGCCGGGTGGAACGACTGTTGCCGATAGTCCTAAAGTCGGTAAGTTCGGGAAAGGTAGAGGTAGGCGTGGCCGTGGTCGTGTAGCAGCAACTGGCCCACGCCCAGAACGTACGGTGTCTGAATCGCAGCTCAATCTGCGTCGTCCATTGTCGGACTATGAGCGGGATGCCGAAGAGGCGATGGGCGGTGCAGAGGCGACAGATGGCGCCGATGCTATGGATGGCACTGAAATCATGACGAATGTCGGTCGTTTGGAGGAATGGTCCTTTGAGGAACTACGGTCTAGGTCACCTATGCCCGGTATTGAATGGGACAGCACGGCGGAGATTAGAAAGGAGGTGTCCGCTAAGCTGAGCTCTATCACAGATGTTTCGCGCTCATCTGGGAAGCTAAAGGGCACACACCAGAAGCGCTTGAACGAGGCGGCAAAGGATCTCTATGACATCTTTGAGACCCTGACTACCCGCTCTCCAGACGATGAATTACGGAGGGTTCACGCGAACAATATCCGTCTTAATAGGCAGCTCGCATTATTACAAGAAGAGGTGAAAAGTCTGAGGAAAGCGTTCTCAGAGCGCAACCAGCAGTGTCAAAGTGGATCAGCGGCGTCGCCTCCTAACTCCTTGCGCGCGCCATCGCCTTCTGACTCCTTACGTGCGAGATCGCGCTCGCGCTCGCGCTCGCGCTCGCCTTTGCCACCGGTGTCGATACGGCCGGCGCCACTGCCACCGATGCCTCAGCCTCCGACGCCACTACCATCTGCGTTGCCACCTTTGGCAAATATGGAGGCTCTCCAGGAGTTTGCGCGCTCCTTGACGATATCCATAGGTGAAATGGTTAACACCAGGCTCAGCAGCATCGAGGAAAGGCTACCTCCAGCGCCTATACTTAGACCGCCGCTAGCGGCTGACAGAAGACGCGAGATGCCCCCGCCTGCATCAGCACCCCCAGCTCGACAGTCAGCGCCTCCAGCTCGAAAACCGGCGCCCCCAGCTCGACAGCCGGTGCCTCCGCGCCCTCAGGCCTTAACAACAGACCCTTCTTCTGCGCAGTCTCAGCCAGAACGCTCTCAAGCGCCAACAGCTTCCACATCTACAGAAGGAACCTGGAACGAGGCAATAGGCAGAAAAAAGGCCAATAAACAGCGTAGAGCAGCCCTTGCCGCGGCTAATCAGGCAGGGCCTACACCAGCAGAAGCTTCCACACAAAAGAAAAGGAAGACCAAGAAGAAGACTAGCCTTACACCTCCGAAAACGGCAGCGGTAGTACTTACCTTGGACGCAGAAGCAATAGAACACGGTGTCACTTACGCTCAAATCATCGGGAAGGCAAGGGCGGAACTGCAACTGAAAGATTTCGGCTTGGAAGGGGTACGCTGCAAGACGGCAGCTACTGGCGCCAGGATCCTCTCGATCCCAGGGCCTGAGAATGGGAAAAAGGCGGATGAGCTTGCCACTAAGCTCCGTGAGGTTTTGTCCGGCGTCGCTAAAGTCACAAGACCCATGAAGTGTGTCGACTTACGCATTTCGGGCCTTGACGATTCGGTCGTGAAGGAGGATGTCATCGCTGCAATTGCAGAAAAAGGCGGATGTCATTCTGACCAGGTGAAGGTCGGGGAAGTCCGATTTGGTGCTAACAGTTTGGGGACAGCTCTAGCGAAATGTCCCGTGGCCGTTGCCAAGAAAATTGTGGAGGCTGGCAGGCTCCTAGTAGGCTGGAGTTCTGCTCAAGTTCGGGCGTTGGATCCTGTACCGATGCGCTGCTACAGATGTCTGAGCCTCGGGCACACAAGTCAGCGGTGTCCAAGCCAGACTAATCGCAGTAATCTCTGCTATCGATGCGGTAGGGCGGGCCATATTGCTGCTGATTGTCAAGCAACTGAATATCGCTGTGACGTTTGTGCGGATGCCGATCGACCCGCATGTCACAGAATGGGGGGAAGAAAGTGCAACCCACCGCAGGTCAAGCCAAAAGAGGGTCCTGGTACGCGGGTGCCCCCCACAGTGCAAAGGACTCAGCCTATGGAGACAGTGGAGCTACCTGAAATTGTCATCAATGGATAGTACACGCCATTTCAAACTTCTCCAGGCGAATATCAACCACTCCACCAGGTCACAGGACCTTTTATCGCAGTCTATGGTGGAGTGGAAAGCTGATGTCACGGTTATTACGGAGCCGTATTACGTGCCAGTCCTGCCCCATTGGGCTGGGGATCTTAACGATTCCGTAGCGGTCGTTACTGATCCCACTTCTCGTTTTCCGCTGGTTGTTAGAGAGAGGGGGGCAGGCTATGTGGTGGTTAAATGGGGAAATATCGTCATCGTCGGGGTATACTTCTCTCCCAATGCAAGCGTCTCCGAACTTGAGGTGTACCTTGCTCAACTGAGTTTAGTGGTCGGTGGGCTCAGTCGAATGCAGGTGCTTGTAATGGGGGATCTAAATTCGAAGTCAGCGTTGTGGGGGTCACCCGTCACCGATGATAAGGGAGATCTAGTCGCGGATTTTATAGCTTCAATGAATCTCTGCGTGGTTAATCGAGGCAATGAATTTACCTGCGTCAGGAGAAACGGAAGATCTATCGTAGACGTCACTTTCGCGTCGCCTGCTCTGGCTTTACGCATTTCTGGCTGGGTCGTTCAAAAAGAGGTCGAATCGCTCTCCGACCACCTCTATATCACCTTTGAGGTAGCTACTCAAATAGCACCCGCTCCGCCCAGGGTGGAAACGAGAAACAGAACGCGGTTCCCAAGGTGGGCTTTTACTCGTTATGATCCTAATCTCGCGGAAGAGGCAGCGATGATTGCGGCCTGGAATCACGAAGCTCGAAACAACCGCAGACAAAGTGTCAACGAACGGGCGATTAGGTTTAAAGAAGACCTTACTACGATCTGTGATGCGGCTATGCCACGTTCTAAAGGCCTGCCTCCAGGAAAAGAGGCTGTCTATTGGTGGTCTGCTGAACTGGCATGTCTCCGGGAAGCCTGTAATAGCGCTCGAAGGGCCCACAAAAGGTGTCGACGGCGTAGGCACTCGGAAGCACAAGAGCAGCTCCTTTATGACGCCTACAGAGAAACGAAGAAAGCTCTCCAAAACGCCATATCAGCTGCAAAATCTAGAGCCAGGGAAGAGTGGCTGCAGGACCTGGATCGTGACCCCTGGGGGAGGCCCTATCTTGTAGTGCGCAGTAAAATGCGACACGGGGCACCACGAACGGAGGAATTTGAGCCGCAACTGCTGCAAGATGCCGTAAACGCACTTTTTCCGCGTAGAGACACATTCGTTCCACCCGTAATGTCAACTCCGGCAATAAATGAGGAACCAGCGGCCAGAGCACCTCCTGTTACTGACGCTGAATTGGATATAGCGCTCGATAAACTACGGGCTAAAAAGAAAGCCCCCGGTCCCAACGGCGTTCCGGGACCTGTTTTGGTGGCGGCGTCAAAACATCTTGTGGATCAGATTCGGGAGCTTTTCACATCCTGCCTAGAGTCGGGAGAATTTCCTTCCGCATGGAAGACAGGTCGTTTGTGTCTGATCAAAAAGGAGGGCCGTTCACCGGACTCCCCGTCATCATTCAGGCCTATTGTACTGCTTGACGAAGAGGGAAAGCTCTTTGAGCGAATTGTCGCGGCACGTATCGCCCAACATCTGGCGACAACGGGGCCTGACTTGTCAGATCAACAATATGGTTTTCGCGTTGGTAGGTCCACCGTGGATGCCGTCAAAGACGTTAGAGGTATCTGCGATGAGGCGAAGTCAAGCGGCGAAGGAGTTTTGGCGGTATCACTAGACATCGCCAACGCGTTTAACACCATCCCTTTTGAAACCATCCTTGAGGGTTTGAGGTTCCATCAGGTGCCGCGGTATCTGCTAGAGCTAGTGGCGAGTTATTTGAATGATCGGCAAGTTAAGTTCATAGGGCCTGGAGGTGTAATGCATAGCCGTAATGTTAGCTGTGGCGTTCCGCAGGGGTCGGTTCTAGGCCCACTCCTGTGGAATATAGGCTACAATTGGGTGCTTCGTGAAACTCTGCCATCCAAAATTCGTGTCATATGTTATGCGGACGACACGCTTGTTACAGCCCGGGGTAACACTTACGCAGAAGCTGCACGGTTGGCGGAGGTGGGGACAACACTAGTCATTGAAAGGATCCGTATGCTAGGGCTTCAAGTGAACCTCAGTAAGACCGAGGCAATTTACTTCCACGAGCCACGGAAAGGACCACCACAGGGAGCTCAAATTACTGTCGTTGGGTCCAGGATCCCGGTGGAGAGAACAATAAAATATCTTGGGCTGACTCTCGATAGCCGCTGGAGTTTCGTACAGCATTTTAAGAAGCTGGCTCCGCGGCTTGTTGGTACCGCGCTGTCGTTGGGGCGACTGCTCCCAAATGTTGGGGGTCCAAGCGCGACATGTCGTCGTCTGTATGCTACAGTGGTTAGGAGTATGGCTTTGTATGGGGCGCCAGTCTGGGCCAAGGCCCTAAACAACAAAATCCGCTCACTCTTGAGGAAACCGCAGTGTGCGATGGCGCTAAGGGCCATAAGAGGCTACCGCACTGTTGCAGGGGCAGCCGCGCTAGTTTTGGCTGGCACTCCGCCCTGGGAATTAGAGGCGGAGGTGCTTAGCGAGGTCTATGCGCACAGGGCTGAACGAAGAGCGCGACGCGAGCGCCCAACTATTGAGGATTGTGAAGCAATACGGCGAGACGCACATGACGCCGTGATTGAGCGCTGGACGGACGATCTAGTCGACGAGGTGTATGGACGACGCACCATTGAAGCGATACAGCCTGTTTTACGCCAATGGTTGGAACGTCGCCACGGTACTCTCACTTACCGGCTGGTACAAATTTTGACCGGCCAGGGGTGCTTTGGTGATTACCTGCATCGAATTCGCAGGGAAGGGAGCCCTAGGTGCCATGAGTGTGGTGCTAGTCGGGACTCGGCGCAGCACACGCTGGAGGTGTGCGACGCTTGGAGCAGACAGCGCCAGACACTCACAGCAGTGGTGGGAAATGACCTCTCTCTGCCCAGCGTAGTCAAATCTATGCTGGACAGTGACAGGTCATGGGAAGCTATGGTTTCGTTCTGCGAGGAGGTGATGACGCAGAAGGAGACCGCCGAGCGATTCCGCGAGGGTGATGCCCAGGCGGACCCGCTCAGGCGCAGGCGGCCCGGGGGACGGCGTAGGCGTTTCGCCGATCTTTTACCCCCATAACAGGGCTAGCGGGTTGAGGCCGGGCAGCCTCCGCCCGCTACGTGCAGTTCTGTCTGCGTGTCAGAGGAGGTGCCCAAGTGTGCTCGGGCATCTCCTCTTTTGCTAGGAAGGGGCCTGGAAAACCGGGCTGGCTGGGACGACGTGGTCGAATACCACCAGGAGCCCTCGTCGTCGGTAACCAGCAGGAGAGGGCACACCAAGTCAGTTTTAGTGGGTATGCCCCCCCTCCGGCCCCTCATCGGGTCTATTGTAGCTTAGGAGTTGGGTGTGGGACCGGGGGAGGTCATTGGGAGAGCCCCACATAACCCCCGCCGCGTGTCCGAGCGTGGGGGTATGCGTAAAGCATTTCTGACTTGCCAAAAAAAAAAAAAAAAAAAAAAAAAAAAAAAAGGTTAGGTTAGGTTAGGTTAGGTTAGGTTAGGTTAGGTTAGGTTAGGTTAGGTTGGGGTGCGAAGTCAGACAACGTCCCCGTCGTGCACCCTGGGCAACGTCGTCGCATTTCCCGCGGCGGCGGCTAATAGTCTGACGGGAGGGGAGCCTCGCGGTTCTATCCGCATTTGCGGTTTCGGTGGCTCCGCGCTGGCGTCCCAGACATATTCTGGGCAGCGGTAGCGCGGTTCGGGCTCGGCCGGCGTCCTGGACAGTCCAGTAGCGGCGGTGCGAGCGTAGGCGGCGGGTCCGTCCGATTGCGGTTGTCGCAATCGGCGGATGGGTCTTCATGGCCAACCGTCGGCGAAGCCGTCCCTTCAGTCATGTTTTGGGGGACGGTGGGGCTGCCCTTAGTTGGGTGTCCCCGCGAGGAGAAAACCTCAATAAAAAACCCTAATCCTACGCCTGCCACGGGCTAGGGGATGGATGGCTGGTGGGAGACCAGTCCCAACGTGGCCAACGGAGCAGGGGATTGGCGGACCCCCTGTTTCGTGAACCATACGCTTACCCGGGTACGGAGCCTCTGCCCGGGTGGACTGATTATTTGCTACCATAATCGTGGGACTAAAATGGAATCTTCAAACAAAACAAAACTAATTTTAAAATTTGGCGGTGGGCCTAGCTCGGGCGAAAGAGAGCGGGAGAAGCCTAGCTCAGGGGCTTTTAACGAGCGGGCGCATTCTGCGTCAGAAATGTTTTCGGCGTCGTCTAAAAACTCCGTTTCGGACGTTTATTCAGCGGATGAGGAGTGTGCTCCTTCTAACACAGGAAGCGCAACCAGCCTTAATGCAGGTGCTAGAAGAAAACGCCCTCTTGAGGAATTTTTAACCCCGGACTCCGTCGGGCCGGGTGAAACGACTGTTGCCGATAGTCCTAAAGTCGGTAAATTCGGGAAAGGTAGAGGTAGGCGTGGCCGTGGTCGTGTAGCAGCAACTGGCCCACGCCCAGAACGTACGGTGTCTGAATCGCAGCTCAATCTGCGTCGTCCATTGTCGGACTATGAGCGGGATGCCGAAGAGGCGATGGGCGGTGCCGAGGCGACAGGTGGCGCCGATGCTATGGATGGCACTGAAATCATGACGAATGTCGGTCGTTTGGAGGAATGGTCCTTTGAGGAACTACGGTCTAGGTCACCTTTGCCCGGTATTGAATGGGACAGCACGGCGGAGATTAGAAAGGAGGTGTCCGCTAAGCTGAGCTCTATCACAGATGTTTCGCGCTCATCTGGGAAGCTAAAGGGCACACACCAAAAGCGCTTGAACGATGCGGCAAAGGATCTCTATGACATCTTTGAGACCCTGACTACCCGCTCTCCAGATGATGAATTACGGAGGGTTCACGCGAACAATATCCGTCTTAATAGGCAGCTCGCACTATTACAAGAAGAGGTGAAAAGTCTAAGGAAAGCGTTCTCAGAGCGCAACCAGCAGTGCCAAAGTGGATCAGCGGAGTCGCCTTCTAACTCCTTGCGTCCGGCGTCGACTTCTAACTCCTTGCGCGCGCCATCGCCTTCTGACTCCGTGCGTGCGAGATCGCGCTCGCGCTCGCGCTCGCGCTCGCCTTTGCCACCGGTGTCGATACGGCCGGCGCCACTGCCACCAACGCCTCAGCCTCCGACGCCACTACCATCTGCGTTGCCACCCTTGGCAAATATGGAGGCTCTCCAGGAGTTTGCGCGCTCCTTGACAATATCCATAGGTGAAATGGTTAACACCAGGCTCAGCAGCATCGAGGAAAGGCTACCTCCAGCGCCTATACTTAGACCGCCGCTAGCGGCTGACAGAAGACGCGAGATGCCTCCGCCTGCATCAGCACCCCCAGCTCGACAGTCAGCGCCCCCAGCTCGAAAACCGGTGCCCCCAGCTCGACAGCCGGCGCCTCCGCGCCCTCAGGCTTTAACAACAGACCCTTCTTCTGCGCAGTCTCAGACTGAACGCTCTCAAGCGCCAACAGCTTCCACATCCACAGAAGGAACCTGGAGCGAGGTAATAGGCAGAAAGAAGGCCAATAAACAGCGTAAAGCAGCCCTTGCCGCGGCCAATCAGGCAGGGCCTACACCAGCAGAAGCTTCTGCACAAAAGAAAAAGAAGACCAAGAAGAAGACTAGCCTTACACCTCCGAAAACGGCGGCGGTCGTACTTACCTTGGACGCAGAAGCAATAGAACACGGTGTCACTTACGCTCAAATCATCGGGAAGGCAAGGGCGGAACTGCAACTCAAAGATTTCGGCTTGGAAGGGGTACGCTGCAAGACGGCAGCTACTGGCGCCAGGATCCTCTCGATCCCAGGGCCTGAGAATGGGAAAAAGGCGGATGATCTTGCCACTAAGCTCCGTGAGGTTTTGTCCGGCGTCGCTAAGGTCACGAGACCCACGAAGTGTGTCGACTTACGCATTTCGGGCCTTGACGATTCGGTCGTGAAGGAGGATGTCATCGCTGCAATTGCAGAAAAAGGCGGATGTCATTCTGACCAGGTGAAGGTCGGGGAAGTCCGATTCGGTGGTAACAGTTTGGGGACAGCTCTAGCGAAATGTCCCGTGGCCGTTGCTAAGAAAATTGTGGAGGCTGGCAGGCTCCTTGTAGGCTGGAGTTCTGCTCATGTTCGGGCGTTAGATCCTGTACCGATGCGCTGCTACAGATGTCTGAGCCTCGGGCACACAAGTCAGCGGTGCCCAAGTCAAACCAACCGAAGCTATTTATGCTATCGCTGTGGTAAAGCGGGCCATGTCGCCGCCAGTTGCGGCGCCAAGGAGTATCGTTGCGACGTTTGTGCAGATGCCGAACGACCAGCCTGCCACAGAATGGGGGGAAGGAAGTGCAACCCCCCACAAGTTAAGCCAAAGGAGGGTGCGGGTACAAGGGCGCCCCCCACTGTAGGAGTGTCTTTGCCAATGGAGACAGTGGAGCTACCAGAAATCCAAATTAATGGATAATACACGCCATTTCAAATTTCTTCAGGCGAATATCAACCACTCCACCAGGTCACAGGACCTTTTATCTCAGACTATGGTGGAGTGGAAGATCGATGTTACGGTTGTGTCAGAGCCATATTATGTACCAACCCTGCCTCATTGGGCTGCGGATCTTAACGAATCTGTCGCTATTGCTACAGATCCTTCCTCCTGTTTTCCTTTGGAAGTAAAAGAGAGGGGTTCTGGCTACGTTGTGGCTAAGTGGGGGAAAATTGCAGTTGTTGGGGTATACTTCTCTCCGAACGATAGCGTGTCTGATCTTGAGTTGTACTTGGCTCAGTTAAGCGTAGCGGTTGGTAGGCTCAGTCGAATGCAGGTGATCGTAATGGGGGATCTGAATTCAAAATCAGCGTTGTGGGGCTCCCCCGTTACTGATGATAGGGGAGATCTAGTCGCAGATTTCGTAGCGTCAATGAACCTCTGCGTGGCTAACCAAGGCAATGAGTTAACTTGTGTCAGGAGAAACGGAGGGTCTATCGTGGACGTCACCTTTGCATCGCCTGCTCTGGCGTTACGAATTTCTGGCTGGGTCGTTCAAAAAGAGGTCGAATCCCTCTCCGACCACCTTTACATCACCTTCGAGGTATCAGCCCCAGCTTCCACGCGTGCGCCTATTAGGGTGGAAAGAACTAGTCGAGCTAGATTCCCGAAATGGGCCCTGACGCAATATAACCCGCATCTTGCGGAAGAGGCAGCGATAGTTGCGAGCTGGAACAACGACGCACGTGATTCTCGCAGAGACAGTGTTGAAGAACGAGCTGTCAGGCTCCGCAATGATCTCACGGCGATTTGCGACGCCGCGATGCCACGTTCTAGGGGTCTGCCTCCAGGCAAAGAGGCCGTGTATTGGTGGTCTGCAGAAATTGCCTCCCTTCGTGAAGCTTGCAATGATGCTCGCAGGGCCCACAAAAGATGTCGACGGCGCAGGCACTTCGAAGAACAGGAACGACTCCTCTACGACGCCTACAAAGAGTCGAAGAAAGCTATGCAAAACGCAATATCATCTGCGAAATCTAGAGCCAGGGAAGAGTGGTTGCAGGACTTAGATCGGGACCCGTGGGGAAGGCCCTACCTCGTGGTACGTAGCAAGATGCGACAGGGGGCCCCTCGATTGGAGGAGTTTGAGCCGCAGTTGTTGCAGGATGCTGTATCTGCGCTCTTTCCACGAAGAGATACGTTTATTCCGCCCGCGATGTCAGCTCCGGTGATCACTCAGGAATCTGCAGTCAGAGCGCCTCCTGTCACTGAGGCTGAGTTTGATGTGGCGATCGACAAACTTCGAGCTAAAAAGAAAGCCCCTGGGCCGAACGGCGTCCCGGGTTTTGTTTTGGTGGCAGCATCGAAGCACCTAGGAGACAAGATTAGGGAGCTATTCACATCCATTATGGAGGCCGGAGAATTTCCCTCTGCCTGGAAGACGGGCCGCTTGTGTCTACTGAAAAAGGACGGCCGTTCACCGGACTCCCCGTCGTCTCTTAGACCCATCGTGTTGCTTGACGAGGAGGGCAAACTCTTTGAGCGAATTGTTGCGGCTCGTACCGTCGAACACCTGACGTCTACAGGCCCTGACTTGTCGGACCGCCAATATGGTTTTCGGGCTGGAAGGTCCACCGTAGATGCCGTGAAAGACCTAAAAGGTTTCTGCGAGGAGGCAAGGTTGAAGGGTGAGGGTGTATTGGCGGTATCTCTAGATATTGCCAACGCTTTTAACACTATCCCCTTCGAAACCATACTGGAAGGACTGAAGTTTCATCGGGTTCCGCAATATCTGCTCGAGCTTGTGGCAAGCTACCTAAACGATCGGCGGGTTAAGTTTATTGGGCCTGGCGGCGTTATGTTTAGCCGCGAGGTTAGCTGTGGTGTTCCGCAGGGGTCGGTTCTAGGCCCACTCCTGTGGAATATAGGGTACAATTGGGTTCTTCGAGGCACTCTGCCTCCCCAAATGAGTGTCATTTGTTATGCCGACGACACACTAGTCACAGCACGGGGCGGCACATACGCGGAAGCCGCGCGTTTAGCAGAGGTGGGCACAACACAGGTCGTTGAGAGAATTCGCTTGCTGGGACTAGAGGTGAATCTCGGTAAAACAGAGGCCATATACTTTCACGCGCCTCGGAAAGGACCACCAAATGATGCTTCTATATCTGTCGTTGGTGCTAGAATAAAAGTGGAGAGCACTATAAAATATCTCGGGTTGACGCTTGACAGTCGTTGGAGTTTTTTGCCGCATTTTAAGAAGTTGGCCCCGCGTCTTGTAGGTACTGCACTATCGCTGGGGCGCCTGCTTCCAAACGTGGGCGGCCCAAGCACGACGTGTCGCCGTCTTTATTGCACCGTCGTTAAGAGCATGGCCCTGTACGGGGCACCTGTATGGGTGGAGGCCCTCACAAACAAAATAAGAGCGCTTCTGCGTGCGCCTCAGTGTGCAATCGGACTAAGAGCCATCAGAGGGTACCGCACTGTTGCTTCAGCAGCAGCCCTGGTTTTGGCCGGTACTCCGCCCTGGGAGTTGGAGGCGGAGGTGCTCAGCGAGGTTTATAGGCATAGGGCTGAGCGTAGGGCGCAAGGCGAGCGCCTGACCATAGAAGAGACCGAGGCGGTTCGGCGTGACGCGCAGAATGCTGTGATTGAGCGCTGGACGGACGATCTGGTCGACGAGGTGTACGGACGACGCACCATTGAGGCGATACAGCCTGTTTTACGCCAATGGTTGGAACGTCGCCACGGCACCCTTACTTACCGGCTGGTACAAATTTTGACCGGCCAAGGGTGCTTTGGTGATTACCTGCATCGAATTCGCAGGGAAGGGAGCCCTAGGTGCCATGAGTGTGGTGCTAGTCGGGACTCGGCGCAGCACACGCTGGAGGTGTGCGACGCCTGGAGCAGACAGCGCCAGACACTCACAGCTGTGGTGGGTCAAGACCTCTCTCTGCCCAGCGTAGTCAAATCTATGCTGGACAGTGACAGGTCATGGGAAGCTATGGTTTCGTTCTGCGAGGAGGTGATGACGCAGAAGGAGACCGCCGAGCGATTCCGCGAGGGTGACGCCCGGGCGGACCCGCTCAGGCGCAGGCGGCCCGGAGGACGGCGTAGGCGTTTCGCCGATCTTTTACCCCCATAACAGGGCTAGCGGGTTGAGGCCGGACAGCCTCCGCCCGCTTCGTGCAGTTCTGTCTGCGTGTCAGAGGGGGTGCCCAAGTGTGCTCGGGCATCTCCTCTTTTGCTAGGAAGGGGCCTGGAAAACCGGGCTGGCTGGGACGACGTGGTCGAATACCACCAGGAGCCCTCGTCGTCGGTAACCAGCAGGAGAGGGCACACCAAGTCAGTTTTAGTGGGTATGCCCCCCCTCCGGCCCCTCATCGAGTCTATTGTAGCTTAGGTTGGATTAGGTTGGGTGTGGGACCGGGGGAGGTCATTGGGAGAGCCCCACATAACCCCCGCCGCGTGTCCGAGCGGTGGGGGTATGCGTAAAGCATTTCTGACTTGCAAAAAAAAAAAAAAAAAAAAAAAAAGGTTAGGTTAGGTTAGGTTAGGTTAGGTTCGCGTCTCCCAGGTGGTGGATAGGGGAACGGCTCCCAATGGGGGTTACCGGCTTAGGCCGGCGCGAACCAAAACCAGGATTATACCGTAACCCTGTACGTAGTGCGGGAACGGGGGCTGCTGTGTTCTGTCACGGGAGCCGCGGGGAGCGAAACCCCTTTAAAAAATGCAAAATCAAACCGTAACTCTGTACGTTTTGCAGGAACGGGGGCCGTCGTTGTACTAACAAGGGGGCCGTGTGGAGTAAACCACTATAAAAAATCCTCAAAGGTCCGGCGTCGGGGACGTGGGCGTCGGACCGCCTGAAGGTGGCAGGCAGAGGTGTCTGCCAAATACCGAACGAACCTGGGGTATCTCCCGCCCCCCCAGTGTATGTAGGGTTACCCGGGTACTGGGATCTCTGCCCGGGTGGACTGTCGTTTCTCCCATTCTCGTGGGTTCTATTATGGATGGTACAAATAAAACTTTAAAAGTCGTGTTGGAGAGGATGGACATTGCCCAGGGTCCAAAGAAAAACTGTGGCCAAAAAGCTGAACAACCTGCAGAAGACTCTGCATCAGACGTGACAAATTTGTCGGAGGAGGAAGAGGTGGAAGAGGTCCCGGAACTGACGCAAAAATTCACGAGGAGGACCGAGATCCTATCGCGTAAGCTCTGCGGCCATATTGAAGATGTGAGGACGTGGGCAGCCGATCTAAAACTAAGGGAGAAAGATTGTGATCGATTAGAGGAGCTAGTAGGGAGGAAAATTGGACACCTTTGGGACCTTCTTATCTGTTGTTCCAATGACCATAACTCCCAAATTCATGAGGAGCGTAAAGAGGAGTGGGCGCGCATCAATGAATTGGTCCAGCAGAATGTGGCTTTGGAAAAGGAGGTTGGTGCTCTGAAGGCGACTCGGAGAGAACAAGCCTCCTCTCAAGGGCGATGCGATGAGGCTACCAAGAGCACGAAGGCCCTTATGGAGATAATGAAGAGCTCCCTTCTTTCTTCTATGGGCATGCTGGACGAGCGGCTTAAGAGAATTGAGGTGCGAATCCATGAAGCCCCAACCCAACAGACGATTCCGGCCGAGACGGGTACGCCAGTACCCCCTTCCCCTTCGGAAGAGTGGACACAGGTCACTCGGCGAAAAAAGCAAGGACAGACGACTGCTCCTAAAAAGCCGACTCAACCCAACCAGCCGCCACAACCGGCCAAGTCGACACAAGTAGCCCAGCCGACGCTGTCCAAGAAAAAGTCTGCCCGCAAAGTCCCGAACCTGAGCCACCCGGGAACATCGGCGGTCGTGCTGACTCTCGTGCCAGAGGCGGAGGCAACAGGCCAGACGTATGCCAGTGTCATGGCCAAGGCGAGGGCAGCGGTCTCCCTTGATGACGTGGGCCTAGAAGAGGGCGTCAGGATGAAGGAGTCGCAGACGGGAGCACGGTTACTGCAGCTGCAGGACCCGAGTGGCAGTAAAGCCGATGCCCTCGCGGGCATACTCCGAGACGTTTTGAAGGGAGTGGCGGAAGTAAGCCGCCCAGAGCTGACGGTCGGGGTCCAAATCTCCGGTCTTGACGAGACGGTGTCGCGGGAAGAGGTTCATGCAGCAGTGGCGACCAAGACGGGCTGCTCTCCGCAGCGAATAAAAATGACGGACCTGATGATGGCAAGGAATGGCACGCGGTTCTTGCGGCTCCGATGCCCAATAGACGTAGCAAGCGGGTTGTGCCAAGAGGGTAAAATTCGTGTTGGGTGGAGCGTCGCCCAGGTGAAGCTCCTAGCTCCTCCCCCGTTGCGCTGCTATAAGTGTATGGGGGTGGGGCATACAAAGCCAAGGTGCCCGGACGGAACGGACAGGGGTCACCTCTGTTTTAGGTGCGGAGAGCTCGGCCATATGGCGGCTGGGTGCAAGAAAGAGGCAAAGTGTCTGGTGTGCGCCGCCAGCGGGCGACCGAACAGGCACGTAATGGGGAGCCGGTGGTGTGACCCGCCGCCGGTGAGGGGCACGCGCCCCAAAGATAAGCCCCCGGAAATCGTGGACAGTCGGCCCGAGGGGGAAGTTGGTGGTGCAGGAAGGAAAGCTCTGTGTCGGGACAGGAGTCGCTCGGCGCACAGCAGTCAGGAGAGTGGGATGGCCATGGAGGTGGCGTCCCCGCAACACCCTGAGGTGCAGCCTCCAGAGGCGCAGCGCCCAGAAGTTCGCCGTTCCACGCGCCTCTCCCGGGAGAGGCGTCGCAAGGATGTGGCTTCGTAGGTAGGGGGGCCGGGCGGCGGAGGTGGGAACTCTGTCGTCCACCAAGGCCCCCGTAGTGAAGGAGCGCGCCTGTTGTTCCCGGCGCGCTACATCGGAGGCGGGACGTTCTGTCATCCCAATGGTTGGAGCGTCGACCACGGACGCTGACACGGGGCGGAAGGCGCGGCGACTACTACTCTGATCCCGTAGCCTCCGTCCGCGCGAGGAGGGAACAACCCGGGGGTTTTTAGTGGGTTCGAGCCCTACATAACCCTCTCGTCTCCCCGGGCGGGGGGGTATGCGATGGCATTTTCCCCCGGGAGGAAAAAAAAAAAAAAAAAAAAAAAAAAAAAAAAAAAAAAAAAAGGTTAGGTTAGGTTAGGTTAGGTTAGGTTAGGTTAGGTTAGGTTAGGTTAGGTTAGGTTAGGTTAGGTTAGGTTAGGTTGGGGTGCGAAGTCAGACAACGTCCCCGTCGTGCACCCTGGGCAACGTCGTCGCATTTCCCGCGGCGACGGCTAATAGTCTGACGGGAGGGGAGCCTCGCGGTTCTATCCGCATTTGCGGTTTTGGTGGCTCCGCGCTGGCGTCCCAGACATATTCTGGGCAGCGGTAGCGCGGTTCGGGCTCGGCCGGCGTCCTGGACAGTCCAGTAGCGGTGGTGCGAGCGTAGGCGGCGGGTCCGTCCGATTACGGTTGTTGCAATCGGCGGACGGGTCTTCATGGCCAACCGTCGGCGAAGCCGTCCCTTTCAGTCACGTTTTGGGGGACGGTGGGGCTGCCCTTAGTTGGGTGTCCCCGCGAGGAGACAACCTCACTAAAAAACCCTAATCCTACGCCTGCCACGGGCTAGGGGATGGATGGCTGGTGGGAGACCAGTCCCAACGTGGCCAACGGAGCAGGGGACTGGCGGACCCCCTGCTTCGTGAACCATACGCTTACCCGGGCATGGAGCCTCTGCCCGGGTGGACCGATTATTTGCTACCATAATCGTGGGAATCAAAATGGAATCCAAAACTCAAAAATTAATTTTAAAGTTCGGCGGTGGGCCTAGCTCGGGCGGAAGAGAGCGGGTGAAGCTTAGCTCAGGCGAGATAAGTGAGCACGAAATGTTTTCGGCGTCCGAAACAAACGGGGCGTCTTCGAAAGGTTCAGTTGTGGGCAGTCAGTCCAGTTTAGCGCCAGCTGCAGCTGGCTCTTCAGTAGCAGGCAGTTTGCCTAATCTTGTCGCAGCGTCGGCTGGCCCTTCAGCGACGGCTGGCGTTTCAGCGTTAGCTGACCCTTCAGCGTCAGCTAGCCCTTCAGCAGCGAGTAGTCAGTCTTGCCTTGCCGCCAGGGGAGTTGGTAAAAAGTCTAAGGCAAAAAAGCGTACGAGAGATGTCCAATCCTCTCCTGAGTCTGATGATAGGGTGAGGACTTCTGCGCCGACCACTAAAAAGCTTAAGCCATTCGCTGTTGGGCGTGGTAGTGGGAAACGCGGTCGTCCTCCAACCAAGAGCATTGGTACTGGTATAGGTCGTGCGAAGGATATGCTGCGGAATATGGCAAGGACTGAGTTTGTCAAGTCGTTAAAACTCCGCCCATTGGACGACTATGAAAGGGACGCGGATGATGCGTTTGAGTTCACTGGTGGAGAGTTCGCTGGCGGACAGTATGACAGCTGGTCGATGATGGATCCAAGCAGCGATTCAGGTTCGAACTTATCAGTACAACCTGGTCAGGATGACGAGAGTGCTGAGCGTCTCAGGGCTATAATGGCGCAAAAATTGGAAGCTATAAAGGGTGTGGCCGAGAGATCAGGGAAACTCAAGGGCTCCTGTCAGAAGGTTCTAAAAGACGCGATACGAGGTATCTCTAAAATCTTCAACGCTTTAACTGTACGGTCGGATGATGTAGAAGTTCGTAGGCTTCACGCTGAAAATATTCGCCTCTCATCTACGCTGGAGAAAGTACAGACGGAAATGAAGGCCATGCGCAAAACATTATCCGAATGTCAAGCACAGTCTTCTGTGCCCAGGCCTGCCAAAGATTCGTTTGCGCTACAGGCGGAAATGATGGAGCATTTTAAACGAGACTTGTTTGTTTCTATTGGGGAAATGGTGAAAACCCAACTCAGCAGCTTTGAGTCGAGACTTCCCCCAGCGCCCATCATCAGACCGCAGCTGGCGGGCGATAAAAGGAGAGAGCCTCCTTCACCAGCACCAGCTGCTCCACCTCCAGCGCCAGCGCCTTCTCGTCGGCAGGCACCAACAGCAGGCCCTTCTTCTTCTCGTAGTCAGCCAGATAGCCCGGCGACGCCGTCAGCGCCAACCCCAGCACAAGGGGAGTGGGAGACGGCTGAAAGCCGAAAAGCCAGAAACAAGAGGTTGAAGGCGGCTCAATCTGCGTCGCAGGGGGCATCCAACTCACCAGCTGATACGGCCGATGCAGCCGCTCAAAACAAGAAACGCAAGAGGCGAAACAAAAAGAAAGCTGGTCTTTCAGCACCGCGATCGGCAGCAGTCGTCTTGACACTGCATCCAGATGCTATCGCGCAGGGTGCTACATATGCCACCATCCTGTGCAAGGCTAGGGCACAAATGCAGCTTAAGGACTTCGAACTCGAGGGCATCCGCTGTAAGCAGGCGGCAACGGGGGCCAGGATTATCTCCATCCCAGGCCCTGGAAATGAACAGAAGGCGGATCAGCTGGCTTCTAAGCTGTGCGAGGTGCTGTCGGGAGTGGCTAAAGTCACGAGACCCACAAAGTGTGTTGACCTCCGTATCTCAGGGCTCGATGACTCGATCGGGAAAGAGGACATTATGGCTGCTATTTTGGAGAAGGGCGGAGAAGCTTATTCCTCCGACCAGATTAAGGTAGGAGAAGTCCGATTTGGTTCGGGGGGATCAGGCTCGGCTTTGGCAAAATGCCCAGTGCCTATTGCCAAAAAGATTGTAGAAACGGGGAGACTTTTGGTGGGCTGGAGCTCGGCCATGGTGCGTGTTTTAGAACCGCTGCCTATGCGCTGTTTCAGATGCCTGAGCCTTGGGCATACGAGCCAGCGGTGTCCGAGTCAGGTTGACCGTAGTGGGCTGTGCTACCGCTGTGGGAGAGACGGACACATCGCTGCTAGCTGCAGTCAACCAGCTTATAGATGTGCCGTCTGTGAAGATGCTGGGCGACCCTCTGGTCACCGAATGGGGGGCAAGAAGTGTGACCCTCCTCACGTCAAACCAAAGGAGGGCCCAGGTACTCGTGCCCCTCCCACCGTAGCCGACCCGCTTCTGCCGGAGGAAGCTGAGATAATGTCAGAACAAAGCGATGACTAGTGCACCGCATCTCAGCTTTCTTCAGGCTAATGTCAATCACTCCACCCGGTCTCAAGATCTGCTTTCGCAGACTATGGTGGAGTGGAAGGTTGATATAACTGTGATCTCGGAGCCGTATTTCGTTCCAACCTTGTCTCATTGGGTAGGCGATTTAAGCGGCTCGGTCGCAATTCTAGTTGATCCCGATTCTCGCACTCCGTTAGTGGCTAAGGAGAGGGGACGGGGATACGTGGTGGCTGAATTCGGGGATGTCACTATAGTGGGGGTCTATTTCTCTCCGAACAAAAGTGTAGCCGAACTAGAAGTCTACATTGATCTCCTAGGTCTTGTTGTGGGTCGGTTGGTTGGTCAGCGACAACATGTTTTGGTCATGGGGGATCTCAACGCTAAGTCGGCCGTTTGGGGCTCCCATGTCACGGACGACAAAGGTGACATAGTCGCAGACTTTGCAGCGTCGGCTGGACTCGCAGTTTGCAATAGGGGCCACGAATTCACGTGCGTGAGGCGGAATGGTGGCTCAATAGTTGACGTGACGTTTGCAACAACTGTTCTAGCCGCTCGGATCTCAGGGTGGCGTGTGCATGGAGAGGTGGAGTCCCTTTCTGACCATAAATACATAACGTTTGAGGTCGCCACCAACGTGGCATCAACTAACAGACTGCCCCGGAGAAGTGTAGGTAGTGGTGCTCGGTTTCCAAAGTGGGCTCACACACGTTTCGACCCAAATTTAGCTGAAGAAGCCGCAATAGTTGTAGGTTGGAACCATGACGCCCGCGATAGCCGCCAAGATAGCGCTAATCAGCGGGCTCTTAGACTTCGAGAGGACCTCACTTACATATGCGATACAGCAATGCCCCGCTCCCTGGGCCCGCCTCCAGGCAAGAAGGCAGTCTACTGGTGGTCCGCTGAGCTGGCGTCTCTCCGGGAAACTTGCAATAGAAAGCGTCGAGACCACAAACGTTGTCGCCGAAGAAGGCATACCGAGATTGAGGAACAATTTCTCTACGAGGCCTACAAACAAGCGAAACTGGACTTTCAGAAGGCCATTTCACAGGCAAAGTCCAGAGCGCGAGAGGAATGGCTCCAGGACTTAGACCGCGACCCCTGAGGAAGGCCTTTTGTCGTGGTACGCAGTAAAATGCGCGGTGGTGCGCCTTCGCTAGAGGACTTTGAGCCACGACAGTTGAGTGACGCTGTGTCTGGCCTCTTCCCGAGAAGGGCTGCGTTCGTCCCGCCGGTAATGACCTCTCCGACAAGGGAAGACGAGATGACGGTCAGGGCTGCTCCAGTCACCGAAGAGGAGCTCGATGCCGCGCTAGACAGACTCCGAGCGAAGGGGAGAAAGGCTCCGGGCCCAGATGGAGTACCTGGTTTTGTGTTGGTGGCGGCCTCAAAACACCTAGGACAACAGCTCAGGGACCTGTTTTCCCTGTGCCTGGAGTCGGGAGAGTTCCCTTACACGTGGAGGAACGGCAGACTCTGTCTTTTAAAAAAGGAAGGACGTGCTCCTGGGTCGCCCTCATCGTTCAGGCCCATCGTTCTCCTAGACGAGACGGGTAAGCTTTTCGAGCGCCTACTCGCCGCGCGTATTGAGCAGCACCTCTCAACTGCGGGACCTGACTTGTCCGAGCGGCAATATGGCTTCCGTGCTGGAAAGTCCACTGTTGACGCCCTGCTGGAATTGAGGCGTATTTGTAACAGGGCAACTTCGAGAGGAGAACAGGTGCTGGCGGTGTCTCTTGACATCGCCAACGCGTTTAACACCATCCCCTTCGAAACCACCTTGGAGGGCCTACGGTTTCACGAGGTTCCATACTATCTCCGAAAAGTAGTTGCAAGTTATTTGTCAGGACGTAAGGTCAAGTACATTGGGCCAGGAGGAGCCATGTACAGTCGTGAAGTAAGTTGTGGCGTTCCACAGGGGTCAGTCCTCGGGCCGCTCCTGTGGAACATTGGTTTCAATTGGGTCCTGCGAGGTCTTCTGTTGCCCCGCATGAACATCATCAGTTATGCGGATGACACCCTAATCACCGCCCGGGGCAACAGCTACTCAGAAGCGGCGCGTCTGGCTACCGTTGGCGCGACCCTGGTTGTCCAAAGGATAAGAATGTTGGGTTTGGAGGTAGCTCTGAATAAAACGGAGGTTATTTGCTTTCATGGGCCCCGCGATGGCCCACCAGCCGATGCTTTTGTGTCAGTGGATGGTGTAAATGTCCCTGTAGGCAATACTATGCGGTACCTGGGCTTGACCCTAGACAGCCGGTGGGGCTTCATACCGCACTTTAAGAAGCTGGCCCCGCGACTTGTTAAGACGGCGCTAGCTCTCGGTCGGCTACTCCCAAATGTTGGTGGGCCAAGCATTAGCTGCCGTCGCCTCTATGCGACCGTGGTTAAAAGTATGGCCTTATACGGTGCGCCGGTCTGGGCAGATGCCATGAATAGGCATATCTGTGCGCTCCTGCGTTCCCCACAACGCGCGATGGCTACACGGGCTATAAGAGCTTACCGTACAGTTTCTGCGTCGGCGGCCCTAGCGCTGGCAGGCACTCCGCCATGGGAGATGGAAGCGGAGGTGCTTGACGAAGTATACCGGCACAAAATTGAGTGTAGGGCACGGGGAGATCGTCTGACCCATGAGGAGGTCCAAGCGATAAGACGCGACGCGCACGACGCAGTTATGCAGCGATGGGAGGAGGAACTCGAGTCCGCGGAGTTTGGTCGGCGCACAGTTGAAGCAATCCAGCCGGTGCTGAGATAGTGGGTGGCGCGGAAGCACGGGTCTTTGACTTACCGCCTTGTGCAGGTACTCTCCGGACACGGTTGTTTCGGGGATTACCTGCACATGATTCAGCGCGAGGTGAGCCCTATGTGCCACGAATGCGGTGCTGCTCGTGACTCGGCGCAGCACACCCTGGAGGTGTGTGCAACTTGGGGCCGACAGCGCCGCACACTCACGGCGGTGGTAGGGATTGATCTCTCCCTACCCAGTGTAGTTAGGGCCATGCTGGAAGACAGCAGGGCCTGGGACGCCATGGCCACCTTCTGCGAGGAGGTTATAACGCAAAAGGAGGCCACTGAGCGGCTTCGCGAGGGTGATGCCCAGGCGCACCCGCTCAGACGCCGACGAACTGGGGGACGTAGAAGGCGCTACGCCGCGCATCTTTTCCCCCCATGATGAAGGATGGAGACGCCACTCGTGACGCGCGTCTCCTAAACACAAGATCGAGGCCAGGATAAGCCATGGCCGGCCGGGGCGGTGTGGTCGATTCCCGATTGGAACCCATGCCACCGACAACCGGCAGAGACGTCACAACGGGGGGTTTTTAGTGTAAGGTATGCCCGCTGTTCACCAGCGGGAGAGTCCCACTTCCCCTGCCCCAGTTATCTGGTGGCGGGCGGTGCGTAAAAGTACATTTTCCCCTCGGAAAAAAAAAAAAAAAAAAAAAAGGTTAGGTTAGGTTAGGTTAGGTTAGGTTAGGTTCTGAGCTGGCGTCTCTCCGGGAAACTTGCAATAGAAAGCGTCGAGACCACAAACGTTGTCGCCGAAGAAGGCATACCGAGATTGAGGAACAATTTCTCTACGAGGCCTACAAACAAGCGAAACTGGACTTTCAGAAGGCCATTTCACAGGCAAAGTCCAGAGCGCGAGAGGAATGGCTCCAGGACTTAGACCGCGACCCCTGGGGAAGGCCTTTTGTCGTGGTACGCAGTAAAATGCGCGGTGGTGCGCCTTCGCTAGAGGACTTTGAGCCACGACAGTTGAGTGACGCTATGTCTGGCCTCTTCCCGAGAAGGGCTGCGTTCGTCCCGCCGGTAATGACCTCTCCGACAAGGGAAGACGAGATGACGGTCAGGGCTGCTCCAGTCACCGAAGAGGAGCTCGATGCCGCGCTAGACAGACTCCGAGCGAAGGGGAGAAAGGCTCCGGGCCCAGATGGAGTACCTGGTTTTGTGTTGGTGGCGGCCTCAAAACACCTAGGACAACAGCTCAGGGACCTGTTTTCCCTGTGCCTGGAGTCGGGAGAGTTCCCTTACACGTGGAGGAACGGCAGACTCTGTCTTTTAAAAAAGGAAGGACGTGCTCCTGGGTCGCCCTCATCGTTCAGGCCCATCGTTCTCCTAGACGAGGCGGGTAAGCTTTTCGAGCGCCTACTCGCCGCGCGTATTGAGCAGCACCTCTCAACTGCGGGACCTGACTTGTCCGAGCGGCAATATGGCTTCCGTGCTGGAAAGTCCACTGTTGACGCCCTGCTGGAATTGAGGCGTATTTGTAACAGGGCAACTTCGAGAGGGGAACAGGTGCTGGCGGTGTCTCTTGACATCGCCAACGCGTTTAACACCATCCCCTTCGAAACCATCTTGGAGGGCCTACGGTTTCACGAGGTTCCATACTATCTCCGAAAAGTAGTTGCAAGTTATTTGTCAGGACGTAAGGTCAAGTACATTGGGCCAGGAGGAGCCATGTACAGTCGTGAAGTAAGTTGTGGCGTTCCACAGGGGTCAGTCCTCGGGCCGCTCCTGTGGAACATTGGTTTCAATTGGGTCCTGCGAGGTCTTCTGTTGCCCCGCATGAACATCATCAGTTATGCGGATGACACCCTAATCACCGCCCGGGGCAACAGCTACTCAGAAGCGGCGCGTCTGGCTACCGTTGGCGCGACCCTGGTTGTCCAAAGGATAAGAATGTTGGGTTTGGAGGTAGCTCTGAATAAAACGGAGGTTATTTGCTTTCATGGGCCCCGCGATGGCCCACCAGCCGATGCTTTTGTGTCAGTGGATGGTGTAAATGTCCCTGTAGGCAATACTATGCGGTACCTGGGCTTGACCCTAGACAGCCGGTGGGGCTTCATACCGCACTTTAAGAAGCTGGCCCCGCGACTTGTTAAGACGGCGCTAGCTCTCGGTCGGCTACTCCCAAATGTTGGTGGGCCAAGCATTAGCTGCCGTCGCCTCTATGCGACCGTGGTTAAAAGTATGGCCTTATACGGTGCGCCGGTCTGGGCAGATGCCATGAATAGGCATATCTGTGCGCTCCTGCGTTCCCCACAACGCGCGATGGCTACACGGGCTATAAGAGCTTACCGTACAGTTTCTGCGTCGGCGGCCCTAGCGCTGGCAGGCACTCCGCCATGGGAGATGGAAGCGGAGGTGCTTGACGAAGTATACCGGCACAAAATTGAGTGTAGGGCACGGGGAGATCGTCTGACCCATGAGGAGGTCCAAGCGATAAGACGCGACGCGCACGACGCAGTTATGCAGCGATGGGAGGAGGAACTCGAGTCCGCGGAGTTTGGTCGGCGCACAGTTGAAGCAATCCAGCCGGTGCTGAGACAGTGGGTGGCGCGGAAGCACGGGTCTTTGACTTACCGCCTTGTGCAGGTACTCTCCGGACACGGTTGTTTCGGGGATTACCTGCACATGATTCGGCGCGAGGTGAGCCCTATGTGCCACGAATGCGGTGCTGCTCGTGACTCGGCGCAGCACACCCTGGAGGTGTGTGCAACTTGGGGCCGACAGCGCCGCACACTCACGGCGGTGGTGGGGACTGATCTCTCCCTACCCAGTGTAGTTAGGGCCATGCTGGAAGACAGCAGGGCCTGGGACGCCATGGCCACCTTCTGCGAGGAGGTTATAACGCAGAAGGAGGCCACTGAGCGGCTTCGCGAGGGTGATGCCCAGGCGCACCCGCTCAGACGCCGACGAACTAGGGGACGTAGAAGGCGCTACGCCGCGCATCTTTTCCCCCCATGATGAAGGACGGAGACGCCACTCGTGACGCGCGTCTCCTAAACACAAGATCGAGGCCAGGATAAGCCATGGCCGGCCGGGGCGGTGTGGTCGATTCCCGATTGGAACCCATGCCACCGACAACCGGCAGAGACGTCACAACGGGGGGTTTTTAGTGTAAGGTATGCCCGCTGTTCACCAGCGGGAGAGTCCCACTTCCCCTGCCCCAGTTATCTGGTGGCGGGCGGTGCGTAAAAGTACATTTTCCCCTCGAAAAAAAAAAAAAAAAAAAATAATAATAAAAAAAAAAAAGGTTAGGTTAGGTTAGGTTAGGTTAGGTTAGGTTAGGTTAGGTTAGGTTAGGTTAGGTTAGGTTAGGTTAGGTTAGGTTAGGTTGGGGTGCGAAGTCAGACAACGTCCCCGTCGTGCACCCTGGGCAACGTCGTCGCATTTCCCGCGGCGACGGCTAATAGTCTGACGGGAGGGGAGCCTCGCGGTTCTATCCGCATTTGCGGTTTTGGTGGCTCCGCGCTGGCGTCCCAGACATATTCTGGGCAGCGGTAGCGCGGTTCGGGCTCGGCCGGCGTCCTGGACAGTCCAGTAGCGGTGGTGCGAGCGTAGGCGGCGGGTCCGTCCGATTACGGTTGTCGCAATCGGCGGACGGGTCTTCATGGCCAACCGTCGGCGAAGCCGTCCCTTTCAGTCACGTTTTGGGGGACGGTGGGGCTGCCCTTAGTTGGGTGTCCCTGCGAGGAGACAACCTCACTAAAAAACCCTAATCCTACGCCTGCCACGGGCTAGGGGATGGATGGCTGGTGGGAGACCAGTCCCAACGTGGCCAACGGAGCAGGGGACTGGCGGACCCCCTGCTTCGTGAACCATACGCTTACCCGGGCATGGAGCCTCTGCCCGGGTGGACCGATTATTTGCTACCATAATCGTGGGAATCAAAATGGAATCCAAAACTCAAAAATTAATTTTAAAGTTCGGCGGTGGGCCTAGCTCGGGCGGAAGAGAGCGGGTGAAGCTTAGCTCAGGCGAGATAAGTGAGCACGAAATGTTTTCGGCGTCCGAAACAAACGGGGCGTCTTCGAAAGGTTCAGTTGTGGGCAGTCAGTCCAGTTTAGCGCCAGCTGCAGCTGGCTCTTCAGTAGCAGGCAGTTTGCCTAATCATGTCGCAGCGTCGGCTGGCCCTTCAGTGACGGCTGGCGTTTCAGCGTTAGCTGACCCTTCAGCGTCAGCTAGCCCTTCAGCAGCGAGTAGTCAGTCTTGCCTTGCCGCCAGGGGAGTTGGTAAAAAGTCTAAGGCAAAAAGCGTACGAGAGATGTCCAATCCTCTCCTGAGTCTGATGGTAGGGTGAGGACTTCTGCGCCGACCACTAAAAAGCTTAAGCCATTCGCTGTTGGGCGTGGTAGTGGGAAACGCGGTCGTCCTCCAACCAAGAGCATTGGTACTGGTATAGGTCGTGCGAAGGATATGCTGCGGAATATGGCAAGGACTGAGTTTGTCAAGTCGTTAAAACTCCGCCCATTGGACGACTATGAAAGGGACGCGGATGATGCGTTTGAGTTCACTGGTGGAGAGTTCGCTGGCGGACAGTATGACAGCTGGTCGATGATGGATCCAAGCAGCGATTCAGGTTCGAACTTATCAGTACAACCTGGTCAGGATGACGAGAGTGCTGAGCGTCTCAGGGCTATAATGGCGCAAAAATTGGAAGCTATAAAGGGTGTGGCCGAGAGATCAGGGAAACTCAAGGGCTCCTGTCAGAAGGTTCTAAAAGACGCGATACGAGGTATCTCTAAAATCTTCAACGCTTTAACTGTACGGTCGGATGATGTAGAAGTTCGTAGGCTTCACGCTGAAAATATTCGCCTCTCATCTACGCTGGAGAAAGTACAGACGGAAATGAAGGCCATGCGCAAAACATTATCCGAATGTCAAGCACAGTCTTCTGTGCCCAGGCCTGCCAAAGATTCGTTTGCGCTACAGGCGGAAATGATGGAGCATTTTAAACGAGACTTGTTTGTTTCTATTGGGGAAATGGTGAAAACCCAACTCAGCAGCTTTGAGTCGAGACTTCCCCCAGCGCCCATCATCAGACCGCAGCTGGCGGGCGATAAAAGGAGAGAGCCTCCTTCACCAGCACCAGCTGCTCCACCTCCAGCGCCAGCACCTTCTCGTCGGCAGGCACCAACAGCAGGCCCTTCTTCTTCTCGTAGTCAGCCAGATAGCCCGGCGACGCCGTCAGCGCCAACCCCAGCACAAGGGGAGTGGGAGACGGCTGAAAGCCGAAAAGCCAGAAACAAGAGGTTGAAGGCGGCTCAATCTGCGTCGCAGGGGGCATCCAACTCACCAGCTGATACGGCCGATGCAGCCGCTCAAAACAAGAAACGCAAGAGGCGAAACAAAAAGAAAGCTGGTCTTTCAGCACCGCGATCGGCAGCAGTCGTCTTGACACTGCATCCAGATGCTATCGCGCAGGGTGCTACATATGCCACCATCCTGTGCAAGGCTAGGGCACAAATGCAGCTTAAGGACTTCGGACTCGAGGGCATCCGCTGTAAGCAGGCGGCAACGGGGGCCAGGATTATCTCCATCCCAGGCCCTGGAAATGAACAGAAGGCGGATCAGTTGGCTTCTAAGCTGCGCGAGGTGCTGTCGGGAGTGGCTAAAGTCACGAGACCCACAAAGTGTGTTGACCTCCGTATCTCAGGGCTCGATGACTCGATCGGGAAAGAGGACATTATGGCTGCTATTTTGGAGAAGGGCGGAGAAGCTTATTCCTCCGACCAGATTAAGGTAGGAGAAGTCCGATTTGGTCCGGGGGGATCAGGCTCGGCTTTGGCAAAATGCCCAGTGCCTATTGCCAAAAAGATTGTAGAAACGGGGAGACTTTTGGTGGGCTGGAGCTCGGCCATGGTGCGTGTTTTAGAACCGCTGCCTATGCGCTGTTTCAGATGCCTGAGCCTTGGGCATACGAGCCAGCGGTGTCCGAGTCAGGTTGACCGTAGTGGGCTGTGCTACCGCTGTGGGAGAGACGGACACATCGCTGCTAGCTGCAGTCAACCAGCTTATAGATGTGCCGTCTGTGAAGATGCTGGGCGACCCTCTGGTCACCGAATGGGGGGCAAGAAGTGTGACCCTCCTCACGTCAAACCAAAGGAGGGCCCAGGTACTCGTGCCCCTCCCACCGTAGCCGATCCGCTTCTGCCGGAGGAAGCTGAGATAATGTCAGAACAAAGCGATGACTAGTGCACCGCATCTCAGCTTTCTTCAGGCTAATGTCAATCACTCCACCCGGTCTCAAGATCTGCTTTCGCAGACTATGGTGGAGTGGAAGGTTGATATAACTGTGATCTCGGAGCCGTATTTCGTTCCAACCTTGTCTCATTGGGTAGGCGATTTAAGCGGCTCGGTCGCAATTCTAGTTGATCCCGATTCTCGCACTCCGTTAGTGGCTAAGGAGAGGGGACGGGGATACGTGGTGGCTGAATTCGGGGATGTCACTATAGTGGGGGTCTATTTCTCTCCGAACAAAAGTGTAGCCGAACTAGAAGTCTACATTGATCTCCTAGGTCTTGTTGTGGGTCGGTTGGTTGGTCAGCGACAACAGGTTTTGGTCATGGGGGATCTCAACGCTAAGTCGGCCGTTTGGGGCTCCCATGTCACGGACGACAAAGGTGACATAGTCGCAGACTTTGCAGCGTCGTCTGGACTCGCAGTTTGCAATAGGGGCCACGAATTCACGTGCGTGAGGCGGAATGGTGGCTCCATAGTTGACGTGACGTTTGCAACCCCTGTTCTAGCCGCTCGGATCTCAGGGTGGCGTGTGCATGGAGAGGTGGAGTCCCTTTCTGACCATAAATACATAACGTTTGAGGTCGCCACCAACGTGGCATCAACTAACAGACTGCCCCGGAGAAGTGTAGGTAGTGGTGCTCGGTTTCCAAAGTGGGCTCACACACGTTTCGACCCAAATTTAGCTGAAGAAGCCGCAATAGTTGTAGGTTGGAACCATGACGCCCGCGATAGCCGCCAAGATAGCGCTAATCAGCGGGCTCTTAGACTTCGAGAGGACCTCACTTACATATGCGATACAGCAATGCCCCGCTCCCTGGGCCCGCCTCCAGGCAAGAAGGCAGTCTACTGGTGGTCCGCTGAGCTGGCGTCTCTCCGGGAAACTTGCAATAGAAAGCGTCGAGACCACAAACGTTGTCGCCGAAGAAGGCATACCGAGATTGAGGAACAATTTCTCTACGAGGCCTACAAACAAGCGAAACTGGACTTTCAGAAGGCCATTTCACAGGCAAAGTCCAGAGCGCGAGAGGAATGGCTCCAGGACTTAGACCGCGACCCCTGGGGAAGGCCTTTTGTCGTGGTACGCAGTAAAATGCGCGGTGGTGCGCCTTCGCTAGAGGACTTTGAGCCACGACAGTTGAGTGACGCTGTGTCTGGCCTCTTCCCGAGAAGGGCTGCGTTCGTCCCGCCGGTAATGACCTCTCCGACAAGGGAAGACGAGATGACGGTCAGGGCTGCTCCAGTCACCGAAGAGGAGCTTGATGCCGCGCTAGACAGACTCCGAGCGAAGGGGAGAAAGGCTCCGGGCCCAGATGGAGTACCTGGTTTTGTGTTGGTGGCGGCCTCAAAACACCTAGGACAACAGCTCAGGGACCTGTTTTCCCTGTGCCTGGAGTCGGGAGAGTTCCCTTACACGTGGAGGAACGGCAGACTCTGTCTTTTAAAAAAGGAAGGACGTGCTCCTGGGTCGCCCTCATCGTTCAGGCCCATCGTTCTCCTAGACGAGGCGGGTAAGCTTTTCGAGCGCCTACTCGCCGCGCGTATTGAGCAGCACCTCTCAACTGCGGGACCTAACTTGTCCGAGCGGCAATATGGCTTCCGTGCTGGAAAGTCCACTGTTGACGCCCTGCTGGAATTGAGGCGTATTTGTAACAGGGCAACTTCGAGAGGGGAACAGGTGCTGGCGGTGTCTCTTGACATCGCCAACGCGTTTAACACCATCCCCTTCGAAACCATCTTGGAGGGCCTACGGTTTCACGAGGTTCCATACTATCTCCGAAAAGTAGTTGCAAGTTATTTGTCAGGACGTAAGGTCAAGTACATTGGGCCAGGAGGAGCCATGTACAGTCGTGAAGTAAGTTGTGGCGTTCCACAGGGGTCAGTCCTCGGGCCGCTCCTGTGGAACATTGGTTTCAATTGGGTCCTGCGAGGTCTTCTGTTGCCCCGCATGAACATCATCAGTTATGCGGATGACACCCTAATCACCGCCCGGGGCAACAGCTACTCAGAAGCGGCGCGTCTGGCTACCGTTGGCGCGACCCTGGTTGTCCAAAGGATAAGAATGTTGGGTTTGGAGGTAGCTCTGAATAAAACGGAGGTTATTTGCTTTCATGGGCCCCGCGATGGCCCACCAGCCGATGCTTTTGTGTCAGTGGATGGTGTAAATGTCCCTGTAGGCAATACTATGCGGTACCTGGGCTTGACCCTAGACAGCCGGTGGGGCTTCATACCGCACTTTAAGAAGCTGGCCCCGCGACTTGTTAAGACGGCGCTAGCTCTCGGTCGGCTACTCCCAAATGTTGGTGGGCCAAGCATTAGCTGCCGTCGCCTCTATGCGACCGTGGTTAAAAGTATGGCCTTATACGGTGCGCCGGTCTGGGCAGATGCCATGAATAGGCATATCTGTGCGCTCCTGCGTTCCCCACAACGCGCGATGGCTACACGGGCTATAAGAGCTTACCGTACAGTTTCTGCGTCGGCGGCCCTAGCGCTGGCAGGCACTCCGCCATGGGAAATGGAAGCGGAGGTGCTTGACGAAGTATACCGGCACAAAATTGAGTGTAGGGCACGGGGAGATCGTCTGACCCATGAGGAGGTCCAAGCGATAAGACGCGACGCGCACGACGCAGTTATGCAGCGATGGGAGGAGGAACTCGAGTCCGCGGAGTTTGGTCGGCGCACAGTTGAAGCAATCCAGCCGGTGCTGAGACAGTGGGTGGCGCGGAAGCACGGGTCTTTGACTTACCGCCTTGTGCAGGTACTCTCCGGACACGGTTGTTTCGGGGATTACCTGCACATGATTCGGCGCGAGGTGAGCCCTATGTGCCACGAATGCGGTGCTGCTCGTGACTCGGCGCAGCACACCCTGGAGGTGTGTGCAACTTGGGGCCGACAGCGCCGCACACTCACGGCGGTGGTGGGGACTGATCTCTCCCTACCCAGTGTAGTTAGGGCCATGCTGGAAGACAGCAGGGCCTGGGACGCCATGGCCACCTTCTGCGAGGAGGTTATAACGCAGAAGGAGGCCACTGAGCGGCTTCGCGAGGGTGATGCCCAGGCGCACCCGCTCAGACGCCGACGAACTGGGGGACGTAGAAGGCGCTACGCCGCGCATCTTTTCCCCCCATGATGAAGGACGGAGACGCCACTCGTGACGCGCGTCTCCTAAACACAAGATCGAGGCCAGGATAAGCCATGGCCGGCCGGGGCGGTGTGGTCGATTCCCGATTGGAACCCATGCCACCGACAACCGGCAGAGACGTCACAACGGGGGGTTTTTAGTGTAAGGTATGCCCGCTGTTCACCAGCGGGAGAGTCCCACTTCCCCTGCCCCAGTTATCTGGTGGCGGGCGGTGCGTAAAAGTACATTTTCCCCTCGAAAAAAAAAAAAAAAAAAAAAAAGGTTAGGTTAGGTTAGGTTAGGTTAGGTTAGGTTAGGTTAGGTTAGGTTAGGTTAGGTTAGGTTAGGTTAGGTTAGGTTGGGGTGCGAAGTCAGACAACGTCCCCGTCGTGCACCCTGGGCAACGTCGTCGCATTTCCCGCGGCGACGGCTAATAGTCTGACGGGAGGGGAGCCTCGCGGTTCTATCCGCATTTGCGGTTTTGGTGGCTCCGCGCTGGCGTCCCAGACATATTCTGGGCAGCGGTAGCGCGGTTCGGGCTCGGCCGGCGTCCTGGACAGTCCAGTAGCGGTGGTGCGAGCGTAGGCGGCGGGTCCGTCCGATTACGGTTGTCGCAATCGGCGGACGGGTCTTCATGGCCAACCGTCGGCGAAGCCGTCCCTTTCAGTCACGTTTTGGGGGACGGTGGGGCTGCCCTTAGTTGGGTGTCCCCGCGAGGAGACAACCTCACTAAAAAACCCTAATCCTACGCCTGCCACGGGCTAGGGGATGGATGGCTGGTGGGAGACCAGTCCCAACGTGGCCAACGGAGCAGGGGACTGGCGGACCCCCTGCTTCGTGAACCATACGCTTACCCGGGCATGGAGCCTCTGCCCGGGTGGACCGATTATTTGCTACCATAATCGTGGGAATCAAAATGGAATCCAAAACTCAAAAATTAATTTTAAAGTTCGGCGGTGGGCCTAGCTCGGGCGGAAGAGAGCGGGTGAAGCTTAGCTCAGGCGAGATAAGTGAGCACGAAATGTTTTCGGCGTCCGAAACAAACGGGGCGTCTTCGAAAGGTTCAGTTGTGGGCAGTCAGTCCAGTTTAGCGCCAGCTGCAGCTGGCTCTTCAGTAGCAGGCAGTTTGCCTAATCTTGTCGCAGCGTCGGCTGGCCCTTCAGTGACGGCTGGCGTTTCAGCGTTAGCTGAACCTTCAGCGTCAGCTAGCCCTTCAGCAGCGAGTAGTCAGTCTTGCCTTGCCGCCAGGGGAGTTGGTAAAAAGTCTAAGGCAAAAAAGCGTACGAGAGATGTCCAATCCTCTCCTGAGTCTGATGGTAGGGTGAGGACTTCTGCGCCGACCACTAAAAAGCTTAAGCCATTCGCTGTTGGGCGTGGTAGTGGGAAACGCGGTCGTCCTCCAACCAAGAGCATTGGTACTGGTATAGGTCGTGCGAAGGATATGCTGCGGAATATGGCAAGGACTGAGTTTGTCAAGTCGTTAAAACTCCGCCCATTGGACGACTATGAAAGGGACGCGGATGATGCGTTTGAGTTCACTGGTGGAGAGTTCGCTGGCGGACAGTATGACAGCTGGTCGATGATGGATCCAAGCAGCGATTCAGGTTCGAACTTATCAGTACAACCTGGTCAGGATGACGAGAGTGCTGAGCGTCTCAGGGCTATAATGGCGCAAAAATTGGAAGCTATAAAGGGTGTGGCCGAGAGATCAGGGAAACTCAAGGGCTCCTGTCAGAAGGTTCTAAAAGACGCGATACGAGGTATCTCTAAAATCTTCAACGCTTTAACTGTACGGTCGGATGATGTAGAAGTTCGTAGGCTTCACGCTGAAAATATTCGCCTCTCATCTACGCTGGAGAAAGTACAGACGGAAATGAAGGCCATGCGCAAAACATTATCCGAATGTCAAGCACAGTCTTCTGTGCCCAGGCCTGCCAAAGATTCGTTTGCGCTACAGGCGGAAATGATGGAGCATTTTAAACGAGACTTGTTTGTTTCTATTGGGGAAATGGTGAAAACCCAACTCAGCAGCTTTGAGTCGAGACTTCCCCCAGCGCCCATCATCAGACCGCAGCTGGCGGGCGATAAAAGGAGAGAGCCTCCTTCACCAGCACCAGCTGCTCCACCTCCAGCGCCAGCGCCTTCTCGTCGGCAGGCACCAACAGCAGGCCCTTCTTCTTCTCGTAGTCAGCCAGATAGCCCGGCGACGCCGTCAGCGCCAACCCCAGCACAAGGGGAGTGGGAGACGGCTGAAAGCCGAAAAGCCAGAAACAAGAGGTTGAAGGCGGCTCAACCTACGTCGCAGGGGGCATCCAACCCACCAGCTGATACGGCCGATGCAGCCGCTCAAAACAAGAAACGCAAGAGGCGAAACAAAAAGAAAGCTGGTCTTTCAGCACCGCGATCGGCAGCAGTCGTCTTGACACTGCATCCAGATGCTATCGCGCAGGGTGCTACATATGCCACCATCCTGGGCAAGGCTAGGGCACAAATGCAGCTTAAGGACTTCGGACTCGAGGGCATCCGCTGTAAGCAGGCGGCAACGGGGGCCAGGATTATCTCCATCCCAGGCCCTGGAAATGAACAGAAGGCGGATCAGTTGGCTTCTAAGCTGCGCGAGGTGCTGTCGGGAGTGGCTAAAGTCACGAGACCCACAAAGTGTGTTGACCTCCGTATCTCAGGGCTCGATGACTCGATCGGGAAAGAGGACATTATGGCAGCTATTTTGGAGAAGGGCGGAGAAGCTTATTCCTCCGACCAGATTAAGGTCGGAGAAGTCCGATTTGGTCCAGGGGGATCAGGCTCGGCTTTGGCAAAATGCCCAGTGTCTCTTGCCAAAAAGATCGTTGAAACGGGGAGACTTTTGGTGGGCTGGAGCTCGGCCCCGGTGCGTGTGCTAGAACCGTTGCCTATGCGCTGTTTTAGATGCCTGAGCCTTGGGCACACGAGCCAGCGGTGCCCGAGTCAGGTTGACCGTAGCGGGCTGTGCTACCGCTGTGGGAGAGATGGACACATCGCTGCTCACTGCAGCCAACCGGCTTATAAATGTGCCGTCTGTGAAGATGCTGGGCGACCCTCTGGTCACCGAATGGGGGGCAAGAAGTGTGACCCTCCTCACGTCAAACCAAAGGAGGGCCCAGGTACTCGTGCCCCTCCCACCGTAGCCGACCCGCTTCTGCCGGAGGAAGCTGAGATAATGTCAGAACAAAGCGATGACTAGTGCACCGCATCTCAGCTTTCTTCAGGCTAATGTCAATCACTCCACCCGGTCTCAAGATCTGCTTTCGCAGACTATGGTGGAGTGGAAGGTTGATATAACTGTGATCTCGGAGCCGTATTTCGTTCCAACCTTGTCTCATTGGGTAGGCGATTTAAGCGGCTCGGTCGCAATTCTAGTTGATCCCGATTCTCGCACTCCGTTAGTGGCTAAGGAGAGGGGACGGGGATACGTGGTGGCTGAATTCGGGGATGTCACTATAGTGGGGGTCTATTTCTCTCCGAACAAAAGTGTAGCCGAACTAGAAGTCTACATTGATCTCCTAGGTCTTGTTGTGGGTCGGTTGGTTGGTCAGCGACAACATGTTTTGGTCATGGGGGATCTCAACGCTAAGTCGGCCGTTTGGGGCTCCCACGTCACGGACGACAAAGGTGACATAGTCGCAGACTTTGCAGCGTCGTCTGGACTCGCAGTTTGCAATAGGGGCCACGAATTCACGTGCGTGAGGCGGAATGGTGGCTCAATAGTTGACGTGACGTTTGCAACCCCTGTTCTAGCCGCTCGGATCTCAGGGTGGCGTGTGCATGGAGAGGTGGAGTCCCTTTCTGACCATAAATACATAACGTTTGAGGTCGCCACCAACGTGGCATCAACTAACAGACTGCCCCGGAGAAGTGTAGGTAGTGGTGCTCGGTTTCCAAAGTGGGCTCACACACGTTTCGACCCAAATTTAGCTGAAGAAGCCGCAATAGTTGTAGGTTGGAACCATGACGCCCGCGATAGCCGCCAAGATAGCGCTAATCAGCGGGCTCTTAGACTTCGAGAGGACCTCACTTACATATGCGATACAGCAATGCCCCGCTCCCTGGGCCCGCCTCCAGGCAAGAAGGCAGTCTACTGGTGGTCCGCTGAGCTGGCGTCTCTCCGGGAAACTTGCAATAGAAAGCGTCGAGACCACAAACGTTGTCGCCGAAGAAGGCATACCGAGATTGAGGAACAATTTCTCTACGAGGCCTACAAACAAGCGAAACTGGACTTTCAGAAGGCCATTTCACAGGCAAAGTCCAGAGCGCGAGAGGAATGGCTCCAGGACTTAGACCGCGACCCCTGGGGAAGGCCTTTTGTCGTGGTACGCAGTAAAATGCGCGGTGGTGCGCCTTCGCTAGAGGACTTTGAGCCACGACAGTTGAGTGACGCTGTGTCTGGCCTCTTCCCGAGAAGGGCTGCGTTCGTCCCGCCGGTAATGACCTCTCCGACAAGGGAAGACGAGATGACGGTCAGGGCTGCTCCAGTCACCGAAGAGGAGCTCGATGCCGCGCTAGACAGACTCCGAGCGAAGGGGAGAAAGGCTCCGGGCCCAGATGGAGTACCTGGTTTTGTGTTGGTGGCGGCCTCAAAACACCTAGGACAACAGCTCAGGGACCTGTTTTCCCTGTGCCTGGAGTCGGGAGAGTTCCCTTACACGTGGAGGAACGGCAGACTCTGTCTTTTAAAAAAGGAAGGACGTGCTCCTGGGTCGCCCTCATCGTTCAGGCCCATCGTTCTCCTAGACGAGGCGGGTAAGCTTTTCGAGCGCCTACTCGCCGCGCGTATTGAGCAGCACCTCTCAACTGCGGGACCTGACTTGTCCGAGCGGCAATATGGCTTCCGTGCTGGAAAGTCCACTGTTGACGCCCTGCTGGAATTGAGGCGTATTTGTAACAGGGCAACTTCGAGAGGGGAACAGGTGCTGGCGGTGTCTCTTGACATCGCCAACGCGTTTAACACCATCCCCTTCGAAACCATCTTGGAGGGCCTACGGTTTCACGAGGTTCCATACTATCTCCGAAAAGTAGTTGCAAGTTATTTGTCAGGACGTAAGGTCAAGTACATTGGGCCAGGAGGAGCCATGTACAGTCGTGAAGTAAGTTGTGGCGTTCCACAGGGGTCAGTCCTCGGGCCGCTCCTGTGGAACATTGGTTTCAATTGGGTCCTGCGAGGTCTTCTGTTGCCCCGCATGAACATCATCAGTTATGCGGATGACACCCTAATCACCGCCCGGGGCAACAGCTACTCAGAAGCGGCGCGTCTGGCTACCGTTGGCGCGACCCTGGTTGTCCAAAGGATAAGAATGTTGGGTTTGGAGGTAGCTCTGAATAAAACGGAGGTTATTTGCTTTCATGGGCCCCGCGATGGCCCACCAGCCGATGCTTTTGTGTCAGTGGATGGTGTAAATGTCCCTGTAGGCAATACTATGCGGTACCTGGGCTTGACCCTAGACAGCCGGTGGGGCTTCATACCGCACTTTAAGAAGCTGGCCCCGCGACTTGTTAAGACGGCGCTAGCTCTCGGTCGGCTACTCCCAAATGTTGGTGGGCCAAGCATTAGCTGCCGTCGCCTCTATGCGACCGTGGTTAAAAGTATGGCCTTATACGGTGCGCCAGTCTGGGCAGATGCCATGAATAGGCATATCTGTGCGCTCCTGCGTTCCCCACAACGCGCGATGGCTACACGGGCTATAAGAGCTTACCGTACAGTTTCTGCGTCGGCGGCCCTAGCGCTGGCAGGCACTCCGCCATGGGAGATGGAAGCGGAGGTGCTTGACGAAGTATACCGGCACAAAATTGAGTGTAGGGCACGGGGAGATCGTCTGACCCATGAGGAGGTCCAAGCGATAAGACGCGACGCGCACGACGCAGTTATGCAGCGATGGGAGGAGGAACTCGAGTCCGCGGAGTTTGGTCGGCGCACAGTTGAAGCAATCCAGCCGGTGCTGAGACAGTGGGTGGCGCGGAAGCACGGGTCTTTGACTTACCGCCTTGTGCAGGTACTCTCCGGACACGGTTGTTTCGGGGATTACCTGCACATGATTCGGCGCGAGGTGAGCCCTATGTGCCACGAATGCGGTGCTGCTCGTGACTCGGCGCAGCACACCCTGGAGGTATGTGCAACTTGGGGCCGACAGCGCCGCACACTCACGGCGGTGGTGGGGACTGATCTCTCCCTACCCAGTGTAGTTAGGGCCATGCTGGAAGACAGCAGGGCCTGGGACGCCATGGCCACCTTCTGCGAGGAGGTTATAACGCAAAAGGAGGCCACTGAGCGGCTTCGCGAGGGTGATGCCCAGGCGCACCCGCTCAGACGCCGACGAACTGGGGGACGTAGAAGGCGCTACGCCGCGCATCTTTTCCCCCCATGATGAAGGATGGAGACGCCACTCGTGACGCGCGTCTCCTAAACACAAGATCGAGGCCAGGATAAGCCATGGCCGGCCGGGGCGGTGTGGTCGATTCCCGATTGGAACCCATGCCACCGACAACCGGCAGAGACGTCACAACGGGGGGTTTTTAGTGTAAGGTATGCCCGCTGTTCACCAGCGGGAGAGTCCCACTTCCCCTGCCCCAGTTATCTGGTGGCGGGCGGTGCGTAAAAGTACATTTTCCCCTCGAAAAAAAAAAAAAAAAAAAAAAAAAAAAAAAAAAGGTTAGGTTAGGTTAGGTTAGGTTAGGTTAGGTTAGGTTAGGTTAGGTTAGGTTAGGTTAGGTTAGGTTTTTTTTTTTTTTTTTTATTAAATGAAACGTCAGCCTGCAGACACTTGGTCCGCACTTTTTTGAGTTTGTTTTTATTTTATTATTTTGTATGTTAAAAGCTTATAAATATACACTGAAATCAGTGAGCTCCGCGTTTTAAAAACTACTAAAAGTAACAAAATAATTTAGAAGATATGTGAAAATATAAATAAGTCATTTCACAGCTGTAGGGTAGTTTCCTTATTCTAGTGTTAGTTTTTATGATAAAATAAATACAAATAACAATACATTTGTGTCTTAGTATAGTAAAATATTTATATATGTAAGTATACTTTCACATCGTCAGTTTTTTTTATTTTTATTTTTATTCAATTATGTTTTTTTTTTTTTTTTATATATATTTTTTTTTTTTTTTTTTTTTAATTTTGTTATATTTTTTTTTTTTTTTTTATTATTCTTTTTATATATATTTTTTTTTTATATATGTTAATATTATGTAAAACTGTTTTTTTTTTTTTTTTATTATTATTATTTTTTTTATTTTAATGTTACTTACTAACTATTACATTTTTTTTTTTTTTTATTATGGTAGGTGGTAGGTGTAGCGTAGAACTAAAAACAGATTCTTATTTTCTATTAACAATTTGCTATGCCACCAAGACGAAAAACCAGTGATGTTTTTTTCTTTTTATAACTTACTTCGGCAAGCGCGTCGGGGCTGTCCGTAATTCCCGCGAGACCTGGAGAAGTTGTTCCCGGATGGGAATGTCGCCGCGCCTTATTGCCATTTTGAGGTTGTAGTCCACTATTCTTGACGTCGTCGCATTCTCCGCACGCAGTACCAGACGAGCGGTTGCATCATCTGTAGTGCTGTCGGTGTAGTAGGTGCAGCTTTTCGTGTGCCTGGAGAGTGCGACGACGGCATGAGGGACGCTTTGAAGAAGGTTGGATGACTTGGATGTTGTACGCACAACAACCACTGTCTCATAAGTTAATCCCTGCGCTTCGTGGATGGTTAGAGTTCGAGATTCCAAAAAGCTAACCAAAAAGGTTAGGTTAGGTTAGGTTAGGTTAGGTTAGGTTAGGTTAGGTTAGGTTAGGTTAGGTTAGGTTAGGTTAGGTTAGGTTAGGTTAGGTTAGGTTAGGTTAGGTTAGGTTAGGTTAGGTTAGGTTAGGTTAGGTTAGGTTAGGTTAGGTTAGGTTAGGTTAGGTTAGGTTAGGTTAGGTTTTTTTTTTTTTTTTTAACTTTTGGTAGACGTAAAGGGCAATCCATATGGATTTTATACGGAATGGGTAAATGAGTAATTGGGGAAGATAAAAAGTTGTGATGGAGTGGACGCGGCACTATGAGCTCATCCCATGGTCAGGCTTGTTGCCCACCAGTGCCGCGCTCCGGGGGTAAGAAAAGGGGGTAGAAAGAAAGAGGGGGATAGGGGGACACAACAGAACGAGGATAGAAGAAAGAAAGCAGAAGATATTGGGATAGGAGGAGAAGAAGGGCATCAATATAATATATACTTATACATAATGAACTAATAAACACGATTACAATAAGGCTGCCACCGGGACAGCCCACCCCTAAATTTTTTCGCGCGTGGGACCCGAGCGGGTCAGACCCTCCCCTGGGGCGGCACGTCGATTTGTGCCCCCCGCCACATATGCCCCCGTGGTAGAGAGCCGACAAGGCGACCTAGCCGTGCAGCCCGAGGGGCCGCAGGGGCCAGCCCGGTAGGCCCTGCCTCACCCGAGGAAAGGGTTGTTGAGGCGCAAGATGAAGAGTGGGGTGTCCCGGTGGCAGTTGACAATAACACACAAGCTGAATTAGGAAAAAAGTGTATGGGTGATAAAATAAGTGAAGATAAACCTCCATCCCGTGAGGGCAGTGTGACAAGGCAGAACGGGCGCGCCCGCGCGACCAGCCGTGGCCGCGCGGGCACGCCCGCCCAGATGCAATTAAAGCTAATACAAAGTGGCATGTGGGTCGGGTCGGGCGGGCGCGACCCCCCGGCCGGGGGCCGGTGTTAGTCGCGAGGGCACGCCCGCCCGGCCAGACCCACGGCATAGTAACAATACGTGGTAAGATTAGGTTGAGCGGGCGCGCCCGCGCGGCCAGCGGTGGTCGCACGGGCGCGCCCGCTCAGGTACAGTTAGTATTAGCATAAAAAAAAATTGTTTTCTTCGTGGCTAGACGAGTCCGCAGCCGGACCGCTCACAGCGGCCCCTCTCCACCGCCTTCTCCACGCCGTTCGCGCAGACAGCCGGGTGGGGAGATCGTCTCAGCCCCCGACTCCGCCGCCGGCGCCACCCCCCCCCAACCCCGCAGGCGCGGCCGCCGCCGCCGCACACCACGGCCGCGCTCCCCCGCCCGGGCAACCGCCGAACAGGCGCCCCGCGCCGAAGACCGGCTCCCGCGGCCCGCAATCACCCAGGGCAGACCCGCCCGCGCCCCGGGCAGCAGACGCACCGCATAAACTGCGGGAAACTTCCTCCCAGTGTGCGCCCGAAAGCGGCCAACCCTTGACCCATGTGCACAAAGTTGGGGACCACTGCCGCGCGCACACCGGAGGACCCCCACGGCCCATGCGGCACCCCGCACCACCCGGAGCCCAGACGCCCCCGCCCCGAGCACTCGCGGACCGCCGGCGCCCATCCTCGCAAAAGTGAGAGGCGTCCATTCAGCGACCATCCAGGCCGGGAAAACGCAGCCGCGACGCGCCGCGGCGACGGCCGCACCCACGACGCGGGAGGCGCAACACCAGCAGCGGCGCCGGGCATCCTGCCGACCCCCCACGCCGTCACCGAGGAGGCACGCAGTGGCAGCGGAGACAAGAGGTGTAGCGGAGTAGTGGCGTTTGTATATAGGCATATTGGTGTTTTTTTTTTTTTTTTTTTTTTTTTTTTTTTTTTTTTTTTTTTAGTTTTTTTTTTTTTTTTTTTTTTTTTTTTTTTTTTTATTTTATTTTTTTTTTTGTTTTATATAAGTAATGGTATTTATAGGCATATTTTTTTTTTTTTTTTTTTTTTTTTTTTTTTTTTTTTTTTTTTTTTTTTTTTTAATAATAATAACTACAAAGCAAATCGTTCACATATAATAACTACAATAAGTAACATGGGCCGGGTAGGGCGGTTGCGGTACCGGTGCCCAGTGGCAAGGGCACGGGCACGCCCGCCCGGCCCAGCCTTACACATGGTGATACTGCGCGGGCGGGCGCGACCGCACGGTCAGTGACAGTGACAGTCGCGCGGGCACGCCCGGACGCACATTCCAACGAGTGCACAGACATTGTATAACTACAGTGTAGAGATGAAACTACAATAGTTATGGCAAATTAACATGGTGCCTTTGGCAAAGTCCATTCTTATGCTAACACAATTATAGTGTGGCGTGGGTCGGGTCGAACGGGCGCAGCCCCCCAGCTGGTAGCCGGTGGTAGTCGCGAGGGCACGCCCGGCCGGCCAGGCTCTAAGCGTGGTTATACAGTGCGGGCGCGCCCGCGCGCCCCACGGTGGCCGCGCGGGCACGCCCGCCCAAATAGGCATTAAAACTAGGTACTTAAACATAATTATTAACAGATGTATGTGACAGGTACGAGTCAAGTGGGTCGGGCCGGGCGCGGTCCCGCGACCGGTGGCCGGAGCAGCCGCGAGGAAGCGACAGACGCGGGGGGACGCCGCCCGGTCAGGCTCCAAGCATTATAGTGGCATGACAGTGCTGTGCGGGTGCACCCGCGAGGCCCGTGGTGGTCTCGCGGGTACGCTCGCACAGTTGCGTTTATAACAAAAGCATATTAATATATAAAAGACCTTAACTTAACAAACGAGCTATGTACAATGATTACCCGCGAACAGGTTTTTTTTTTTTTTTTTTTTTTTTTTTTTTTTTTTTTTTTTTAAATAAGTAATGGTATTTCATAGGTATATTGGTGGCTTTATTTTTTTTTCCCCCTTTTTTTTTTTTTTTTTTTTTTTTTTTTTTTTTTTTTTTTGTGTATATCTACAAAGCAAATGGTTAACATACAATAAATAGTTGTAACCGGGTTGGGCGGGCGCGGTACCGGTGCACGAGGCTAGGGCACGGGCACGCCCGCCCAGCTCGGCCTTACACATGATGATACTGTGCGGGCGGGCGCGACCGCACGGTCAGTGACAGTCGCGCGGGCACGCCCGCCCGGACGGACATTCAAACGAGTGCCCAGACATTCTATGACTACAGTGTAGATATGAAACTAAAAATAATTATGGCAAATTAACATGGTACTTATGGCACAGTTTTTTTTTTTTTTTTTTTTTTTTTTTTTTTTTTTTTTAAACTTATGCTAACACAAATATAGTAATGGCATGGGTCGGGTCGAACGGGCGCGGCCCCCCAGCTAGTAGCCGGTGGTAGTCGCGAGGGCGCGCCCGGCCGGCCAGGCTCTAAGCGTGGTTATACTGTGCGGGCGCGCCCGCGCGGCCAGCGGTGGTCGCGCGGGCACGCCCGCCCAGATAGGCATTAAACTAGGTACTTAAACACAATTATTAACAGATATACGTGACAGGTACGAGTCGAGTGGGTCGGGCCGGGCGCGGCCCCGCGACCGGTGGCCGGAGCAGCCGCGAGGAAACGACAGTCGCGGGGGGTCGCCGCCCGGTCAGGCTCCAAGCATTATAGTGACATGACAGTGCTGTGCGGGTGCACCCGCGAGGCCCGCGGTGGTCTCGCGGGTACGCCCGCACAGTTGCGTTTAAAACAAAAGCATATTAATATATTTAAAAAAAAAAACGATAGAGTCACACAATGTCCAACCTGGCGGGCGCGACCGCGCCACCGGTAGCGCGGGCGCGCCCGTCCAGCCATAGCAGTTATCGTGGCAACAGTGATAATAATACAAGAATGTCGGGCGGGTGCGCCCGCGCGACCAGCGGCAGACCAACGGTCGAGCGGGCGCGCCCGCCCGGTTGCAGGTCCGTAAAAATATATAAGTTCTCATGAGTTTTTTTGGTTTTTATAATAGAGCTCAGCAGATTTACAGTATAATATCATAAATGGAATACACGAATAGATACTAGGATGAAGGGATGGGATATCATGGAGAAAGATTGTTGAACGACTTGAGTTAGGGACAAAGAAGAGCCGTCAGAGTGGTTATCGGCCATAATCTATTTTGTCTTTAATACGTTCACGCATCGCCTCCATTCTGGGGCATTTGCTATCAAAAGAAGAGTGGTTAGTATTGAGTGGTTTAAAATTGTCTCTCCTTCCGCCGTTGGTGGTGTTAAATCTAGTGCAGTTGACGCACCTCGGGGGGCCCTCCCCCCTCGCACACTCCGAGGCACTATGTTCAGGGCTGCCACACTGGTAGCACAATTCCTGGCCTTTGCAGGTGCCCGCCGTATGGCCGAAGCCGTGGCATCTACGGCATTGTTTGAAGGGGGAGAAATCCTCGATGTGCACGAAGGAGAATCCGATGTTTACCTTGTGTAGGGCGACAAGGGCCCGCCACGCCTGGGGGGAAGTTCTCAAGACCGCATTGTATAGGTCAGGGTTCCGGTTTCGTCTGGTGAATAGTAGCTTAATGTCGTTGGTATTAAAAATGTTAGTGTCCAGATTTTGATTAGTTACCAATTCTACGAGATTGCGCTCCTCGTGGGATTTGTGAATTCCTTTGATGATTATCATGGGGTAGAGCTTACGTTCTTTTTCCGCGCGCAGACCGGAGGACGGGGGAGCCTCCCTGATCCTCCGCTCTGCGGCTGTGGCACTTTCTGGGCTGTTAAAGGTGAGTTTTACTTTGCCATTTGAGAGCTTGTTTACCCTGACCGGGCGAATACCATCTCTGTGGGTTGTTTGAAGTACGTTTTTAAGAGTGTCAAATATCGAATCCGGGGCGGCATCCGTGCCGGGGCGCGCCGAGATGACCAGTGCCGGCAGGGTAGGCGCCGGGAGGGGGGCGTCGGCCAAGACTGAAGCGTATGATCTTATTCCATTGTGCGCGGGGGGAGGTCTCGACACGTTAATAACCGGCCTCCCCGGCTCACCACCCCCGTCCTCCGCCGCCCGCGCCAAATTGCGCTGCAGGAGGTCGTATGTGTCCGAGACCTTCTGGATGGCCGCACTGAATTCAGCACGGTCCTCCAAGGGAGGCGGAGGGGGGGTGAGAGAAAGGGGGAGTGACGCAAACTTCTCCTCGAGTGATTTGAGTGTGGTTTTAATGTCGCCGATTTCGCGCCGCAAGTCTTCAAAGTGGGAACCCAAATTGTCTGGGGCCTGTGATAATTGGGTGTCCATGGGTGGTAGTGGGGGAGAGTCGCACCGCACGGATGGAGCCGCGAGAGATGTTTGTGAAGTTCGTATAGGTGCCGAGGGGGACCACTGGGATAGGAGTCTCCTTCTCGCACGAGTGTTAGGGGAACCCCCCTGGACCCTATCAATAATCATGTCGCAATAGTGGTTGATTGTAAGTTTGTGTTCTTTTCTTACTGACCTGTTCCTGCTGTTGGGGTCAACCCTCAGGGCGTCCTTGATTTTGCTAGCGTATGTGACGATCTCGTCGGCGGCCCTTTTAGCTCCCTGGACAATGTCGGTGTTGGTCTGGTTCCATTGGGCGGGTTCTCCGCAGTCGCCACCGGCGTAGGTCGGAGAACCGCTCCGAGGAGGGGCGCCCGCCGGGTTGACCCCCGCATGGGAGCTGGTGGCGCCGGCGTCTGTGTCCTCTTGAGGGATGGTGCTCAGGATGTCGAATCTATTGGGGGATGTGATAGTGGGGGGGGGTTCGCGTGCAACATTGTCTGTGAAGTTTCTAGAGTTGGCCCGGGTCAGGCGTTTGCCTGGCACCGGAGACCTTTGGGTGGTCATAATGGAGACAAAGAAAGGGGATGTGAGTGCGCTGTAGTAAAGGGAGCAGGGAAGCGCCCGCCCAGAGACGGGAACCTACCTATCGGGAGCAACGGCACGCCCGCAGTACGAACAAGGGTACTCACAAACAGAGCAGATACAGTGTTTTATGGGCGCAGAGACGCTCCCGCGACAGGTGCGGAAGTT
>OX453304.1:0-2500 GCA_949710035.1 Crambus lathoniellus
GAGACGCGTGGGATTTGGAGTTGTCGGCGTGTGCGCCTCAGCGCCCTCTACATTTTGGTGCTGTTTGCTGAATTTTTCCGGCAATAGCATCGGAGTTATTAGCAAATTTATACTTAACCTCCAAACACGTGGTCGGTCTTCCCGGTGCGGCCGGGTGTGGAAAAGGACACCACCAGGAGGGGCGCAGCGAGACGAGCCACCCGACACCTCAAGCATCTTCGTGAGCCACATAGAAGTTAAGATTTTTATATTTGAACATTTGGGAAATTATATCTCCTAAATATTATATGACATAAAATTTGCTGATATTTTATAAAAGTAGATCCTATTAGACCCTATCTAACAAAATTTAAATTTTTGAAATCGGATAATAAAAACTGGAGATATAAATTTTCAAAGTTAGGGGATGAAACTTCCCCTTGAGTTTGTACTTTCATTTTAAGAGATATTTTTGAACTGTTTTTTGTGTTTTATAGTGTTTTGCGTGCTTTATTTTTAGGTACCTTGTTTATATTTTTAGCGTTTATAGTTCCGGAGATATTTGTGTTTTTAGGTTTTAAATTGGTATTGCTTTTTAGGGGTATAAGACAGAGGGCTAGAGGGTCCATAATTGCTTGGGACACCTCAGGGCACATCTAGAAAGCCCAAACACTGGTGGGCTAGGCCTGTTTTTAAGAATTTACCCAAACGGCGGCCATTTTTGTTCCCAATCCTCAGTTTGGGTAAATTTTTGGATCGCCGATAACTCGTGTGCTATTGGGAGTAGAGAGCTGGGATTTCCAGAGTAGGGGGTGTTATTTTACCATCTTTGAGGATCCGGGGCGTTTTCCTCAAAATACCAACTTTGTGGAATTTCGCACTTTCACGCAGTGTCAAAGGTAGCCCTTGACCCCCTAACCCCCCTAGGAAAAACCCCGACTCTCTAGTCCTAATGGTTCGGGACTTATTGACACCGGAAGTTTTCCGGAAGTAGCCGGAATTTTTAGGAAATAGCCCGTATCTCCGTCAATATTGATCGTAGCGAGTTGGGACTTAAGGATAGGGTGTAGTAAATTTCATCCCCCATCCCCCCCCACGGTCAAAAATCCAAATTTCCTACCTTGCTTTTTGCATCCCTTTTCTTGATACCGCGAGGTAGAGCCCACCGGGGCACCCCCGATAGACCCAAACTCGGGGCAGCTAGCACGAATAGCGGCTGAGATACGGGCCTTCAAAGTTGGCGCCGCCATCTTGGATCCGCCATTTTGAAAACTTTGAAGGGCCGTAGCTCCTGAGATATTCGAGCTACAGGGCTGGGGATTTTTGCATAGGGGCTCCCCGAGAGACTTCTTTCACCTCGGTAGGGTAAATTTACCCTATCGTTACCTGAAAATTAATTTTCAGTTGACCCTACCAAAAGACAGGTCTTCGACCCCTCTATGCGACAGTCCAAAACCCTAGTTCTAGGAGCCCAATAGTTTCCGAGTTATAGCCGAATTACCCAAAACTGAGGATAAATGACCCAAAAATTACCCTTGGGGTAACTCGGAGGCTATTAATCCTAGAGAAACGAGTTTGATGTCCAGCTGTAGGGCTTTTTAAGGGCTACCATCGCCCCATAGCACGCGACCAGGTCGGAGCCGCCCTTGCGGCCGCCATTTTGTTTTTAGGGAAAAATATAGTAACTTCCTTGTTTTTAAAGCTAGAGACTTGCGGATTTCAGCTATCAGTAGGTATTAACGTCCCTAACTCTGGCAGGAAAGTAGTAACTCTTAACTGACAGGCAAACTCTACATAGAGTCAAAAGTTTTTTGTGAGAAAATTAAAACTTTAGTATTTTAATTAGCAAATTTGGACTGAAACATTGACTTACCTGTTAGGTATACTCAAAAGGCATCCGTAGACCGCAAGCAGACACTTCAGGCAGGACCTGAAAATAAAAACTACAAAATAAAAACAATATTAAAATTATTTTAATAGAATCCTTTACACTTTACATTTACACATATACACACTGACGCCACTGCTCCCAAATAAATTTCTATAAAAGATGGCCACCGCACGCACTCCAGTCCCAACGGCCCGGACCCGCTACATGGACAAAACCAGTCCCGCTATTGCCGATAAAAACCAAACTGTAAACTCATCTACACAAAAGGACTCTACATTCAATAGCCAAACACCAACGGAAGTAACCAGATATGAAAACATAATGGACTACTACGGAGATCACGGCCCATGGACCAAGACCAAGTTTAATAGACTGAGAAAGGAGTATGAGGCTCATCATGCCGTCTCACCAGCATGCTTAAACGGATTAGAGGTGAGGGGTCTCCTCTATAACATCTTCAAATTCTTTGATGAAATCCCACAACAGCTGAGAACCTACCCAGGTATGAGAAGAGACCTCAAAACATGGCTTGAGAAAGAAGCGGAAGATGCCACCCACATGCTGTTTGAGGTGGCAGACCTTATAAACAGATACGTCCCAGAAAGGATTCCAGAAAATAAAGTCCCTATG